>JAQQSV010007383.1:0-14037 GCA_028646515.1 Pseudochirops corinnae
TAGCACGTAGATTGCTTTAGTCTCCATTTAAACTCTGTTCTTTCTAGATCTTTCTCTGAATGTAGACATCTCCTTCCATCCTGAGACTTGTAGAGTGGTCTTATAAATGTGAGTTGCTGAGAAGAGTCCAGTTTATCAAAGTTGGTCGCCACACATACAATGTGTCTGTGATTGTGTACAAATTTTTCCTGGTTCTGCTCTTCTCACTTGGCATCAATTTGTATAAGCCTCTCCAGGTAGATATGAAGTCCATCTCCTTCCCGTTTCTTATAGCACAATAGTATTCCATTACATTCATTTACCATAACTTGTTCAGCCATTCCCCAATTGATGGGCATCCCCTAAATTTCCAGTTTTTTGCCACCACAAAGAGAGCTGCAATAAATATTTTTATACACATGGGTCCTTTTCCCACTTCTGTGGTCTCTTTGGGATACAACCCCAGAAGTGGTATTACTGGGTCAAAGGGTATGCAATTATTTATAGCCCTTTGGGCATAGTTCCAGATTGCTCTCTGGAATGGTTGTATCATTTCCCAGATCCACCAACAATGCATTAGTGTTCCAATTTTTCCACATCCTCTCCAGCACTTGTCATTTTCCTATTTTGTCATCTTAGCCAATCTGACTGGTGAGATGTGGTACCTCAGAGTTGTTTCTATTTGCATTTCTTTAATCAATAGTGATTTAGAGCATTTTTCTGTATGCTTAAAGATATCTTTAATTTCTACCTCTGAAAATTGCCTGTTCATATCCTTTGACCATTTATCAATTGGGGAATGACTTGTATTCTTATAAATTTCACTTAATTCTCTGTATATTTTAGAAATGAGGCCTTTATCAGAGACACTGGTTGTAAATATTCGGGAAAGATCACTTCTTACTTGGATATCTAGACAGCTTCTTGGAGTAGGTGGCATTTTGCCTGAGTCTTAAAGGGTAGGTGGGATGTTGTCAGGCAGAGATGGGGAGAGAAGAATCACGTTTATGTAGTGTGTGAAGGTTTACAAAGGGCTTTCCTTACAATAGCTCTGTGAGGTTGGGTCATACAAGTATTACTTTCTCCATATTATAGATGAGAAAACTGAAACTCAGAGTAGGAAAATGACTTGCCCATAATCAGTAAATTAACAAATACCCTTTAAGTGTCTGCTGTGTTTGAGAAAGAGAATGGGAGAACAGGGAGCTTATGTAGAATGACCTCAGTTTTCTCAGTAAGGAAAGAGGCAGTGTACTCAGCTGAGAGAAAGGGGAGAAGCAGAGATGTGGGAATGGTGAGGAGGGAAAAAAGGTTTGGAATAGCTTCTGTGGGGCGTGAGATAGGGAATCAAATAGGAATGAATAAAAGGAGTATCTTGCCAGGACAAGGGCCCAGTTAAGGTTGAATAGTATGAATTTACAATGTATGTCTGGTTGGCATATACCTCCAGTTCCTCTGGTGAGTTTCCTTTAGCTCTGTTCAGCAGCCCATGAGTGGATTGGAAAGGCAGATGGAGGGAGTAATCTAGGACTGAAGTTTGGCAAGAGAAGATAGGTGATAGGACAAGGGGATGGGGGATTTGAAAACAGGACATTGTAGTGCTGAAATGTCTAACAGTAGTGTTGAAGTTGGAGAGGGAGGAAAATAAAGTTAGAGCAAGAGTAACCGCCTGGAAAAAGTATGAATGGCGGAATAAGTTTAGGAGGGACAAAGCATAGAGAGAGAGTTATGGTCAGACAGAGTAATATCAGAGTTTCTAATTGAGGAAGTGGAATTGGTACGATTCAGTGTGTGATTATCCCAGTATGATGTCGAGGTGGAGGCTGGAGAATTGAGATATTGGGGAGTTAGAGGGAGCTTCAGTGTGAAATTGAAGGCCCCTCATGTGAGGGCAGGAGATGGAGAGGAGAGGAAGATGGTGTCGTGTTGAATTCCTTGAGAAATTAAGGAAAATGACCTGGAGGTCAGTATATAATAGCTTACTGTGATTTAGATTGGGTAGAAAATTTTGATTGAGAGGATTTCAAAAGAGGAGAGGCTACTAAGTAATCAGGGTAAAGGGACAGTGTGGAAGTGGAAGTGGGAGGCAAGACATATTCTTACTATCCCTTCAGGACCTTTGGGGTCAAAACAGGATCTTATATTAGATCCTGGAGGTAATAGGGAGCCATTAGAGTTTATCGAATAGGGAGTTAACACGGTTAAACCTTTACTTGAGGAAGAATTTTGACAGCTAAGTGGGAAGAGAATTGAGATAGAGAGAACAACTAGAAGGGTATAATAGCTAGCACTTATATATTGCTTTAAGAGTTGCAAAAGTTCTTTAAAAGTATTGTCTCATTTGATTCTCACAACATCCCTTAAAGGTAGGTATTGTTACTAATCCTGTTTTACAAATAAGGGGCAGACAAAATTTAAGTAACTTGCCCAGGATCACACAGCTAGTAAGTGTCTGAAGCTCGATTTGAACACCTGTCTTCATCACTTCAGGTTCAGCGCTCTCTATTCACTACAATACCTAGCTGGCAATTGCAAAAGTTTAAGTGTGAGGTGATGAGGGCCTGCACCTGGGTGGTGGCAGTGTCAGAGGAGAGGTGGGAGTGTATAAGGTAGAAATAACAGGCCTTGGCAACAGATTGGATATGGGAGGTGGTGAGAGTGGGGAGTTGAGGTTATTAGTCTGGGAGGCCAAGAGGATGGTAATGTCCTTAACAGTAATGGGGAGGCTTAAAAGGGGAGAAGTTTTGGTAGGAGACAGAGAGAGTTCCATTTTGGACGCGTTGAATTTAACAGGACATCCAGTTTGAGATGTCCAGTGGGTTGTTGGAGGTTTGAGACTTGGAGATCAGCAGAGAGGTTAGGGCTGGGTAAGTAGATTTGAGAATAATCTGCACAGAAATGAAAATTGATGCCATGTAAGCCATAAAATCATTAAACAACAGGACTTCAAAAGATTGGTGATTTTATTGCCCTGAAAGCTTCTTCCATCAGTGCAGCTCCTCCACAGTTTAGCAGATAATACTGATTATTTGCTCTGTCTGACCAAATCAGCACCTGTTGGCTTAGCTTCTGACTTAAATAGTATTAGTCTTTAGGCATTGACAGGCTTCAGCTTGAAACTTTTATAGTTGAGCAAGACCGGCTTAAACTTCACCTCTGTTAGGATAACTTTTTATACAGTTTCAAAGTACGGTAATGGAACTGTGCTTTAGGAAGATTAATCCAGCAGCTGGTTTAGAATGGATTAGAGAAGAGCCTAGAAATGGGGATGTATTTTAGGAAGCTTTTGCAATATTCCTGATGAATATGATGGCATTGGAATTGGAGCAGATAGGAATTTGGTGGATTTGAGAGATGCTGCAGAGCCAGAATCAACAGGACTTCCCTCCCTCTCCATACTACTTCTGAAGAAAGCCATGTATGATCTTGTTTACAGAAATCTGCTGTTCTAACTAAGGGCAGCTAGGTGGTGCAGTGGATAGAGAACCAGAGCTGGAGTCAGGAAGACCTGAGTTCAAATTTGACCTCAGACACTTATTAGCTATGTGACTCTGGGCAAGTCACTTAACACTGCTTCTGTTTCCTCATCTAAAAAATGAACTAGAGAAGGAAATGGCAAACCATTCCAGTGTCTTTGCCAAGAAAACCCCAATTGGGGTCGTGAAAAGTCAGACATGACTGAACAACAACTTTTATAACTGTGTGCTTAAAATGTTCAGAACAGAGAAAGAAGTATTAGCCCCTTTAAAAAAAGAGACAGGCTATAGCAGAAGCAGAATCAAGTTTAATTCAGTTCAACAAAGATTTGTCAACTGGACTGAGCCTTTTGATCTGCAAAGGCCAGAGTTGAACAGACAGAGCAGTTAAGAACTACTGTGCAGAGACTAAGACAGAAGTTTATTTTCTGTAGTGAAGGAAATGGCTTGCAAGCAAGGAGGAAAACTAGACACATGTGCCAGACTCCCCCCTGACCCCACCCAGTGGGGAACCTGAGGCAGGGGGCTAAACGTTGATTTGTATATTTGTTGCTAGACAAAGAGTCAAACGGTGTCATGTAGCAACAGTAGTGGGACATAACAGTAACAGTGAGGCAAGGTTATCTAGTGACAAAAAGTCTGTTCATAGCAGGGCTTCGTGTCTGGGCCAGTTAGGTGCTTCCCCAAACTCAGGGACCATCAGTTGTGTGATTTAATTGCCCCAGAATTCATCCAGAAGGTGAGCTCAAAGGATTGTTGTTACGCCAAGCTCAGGGCACAGCATGCTTGCTGGGCCTGTGCTCTGGAAAACAGGGTCTCTCCTAATAGTATCTTGACAGATTCATTAAGCACTTTTTATGTGCCAGACACTGTGCTTGATAAAACAGTTACTGCCTTCAGTGTGCATACATTCTGCTGGGGGACAGATACAAAATGTATGTAAATATGTATAGTGTAGGAAAATAGAAGTGGGAGAGACCACCAACTTGGGTATGGAGGGGAATCAAGGAAGACTTCATGGAGGAAGTGCCATCTTTTTGAGTCTTTAAAGGAAAAATAAGAATTCTGAGAGGCAGAGCTACAGAATGCATATATTCCAGTAATTGATAACGGCTTGTGTAAGTTGTTATAAATATTTTTGTATATATAAGTCCTTTTCCTTTTTATTTTTTGTCTTTTGGGGATACAGACCTAGAAGTGATATTGCTTAGTCAGTGTGTATGCATGATTTTATAGTTCTTGGCATAGTTCCAAATTGCTCATATCCTTTGACCATTTATCAGTTGAGGAACGTCTTTTATTTTTGTAAATTTGACTCAGTTTTCTATATATTTCATAAATGAGGCCTTTATCAGAGAAACTTGCTATAAAAAATTTTTCATAGTTATAATTACTATTTTCCTCTATAATACTGTTTTTCCCTTGTTTATTGTATTCTCTCCTTTTTACCCTGTCCATCCTCAAAAGTGTTCTTCTGACTATTGCCTCCCCCAATTTGTCCTCCCTTCTATCAGCCCCACCCTTCTCTTATCCTCTTCCCCTCCTACTTTCCTGTAGAGTAAGATAGATACTTAGGCCTAGCTGAATGTATATTACTCCTTCTTTGAGACAGTTCTGATGAGAGTAAGGTTGATGTGCTCTCACCCTCATGTCCCCTATTCCCTCCATTGTAAAAGCTCTTTCTTCCACTTTTATGTGAAATAATTTAGCATCTGTTCGATCTCTCCCTTTCCCTTTCTCCTAGTGCATTCTTCTTTCTCACACCTTAATTTTATTTTTTTATATGTCATTCCATCATAATCAATTCACACCCATAGCCTCTGTCTATGTATACTCCTGGTCCCTGCCCTAATAATGAGAACGTTCTTAGGAGTACCAAGTATCATCTTCCCTTGTAGGAATGTAAACAACTTAGTCTTATTGAATCCATTCTGATTTATCTTTCCTGTTTGTTTTTTTATGCTTCTCTCCAGTCTTGAAAAGCCAGATTTTCTATTCAGCTCTGGTCTTTTCATCAGAAATGCTTGAAAGTCTTCCATTTTGTTGAATATCCATTTTTTTCCTCCAAAGTATTATACTCAGTTTTGTTGGGCAGTTGATTCTTGGTTGTGATCCTAGCTCTTTTACCCTCCAAAATATCATATCATAAGCCCTCTGATCCCTTAATGTAGAAACTGCTAGATCTTATGTTATCCTGACTGTGGCTTCATGATATTTGAATAGTTTCTTTCTTTCTGCTTGCAATATTTTCTTCTTGACTTGGGAGCTCTGTGATTTAGCTATAATATTCCTGGGAGTTTTCCTTTTAGGATATCTTTCAGGAGGTGATCAGTGTATTCTTTCAATTTCTATTTTACACTCTGGTTCTAGAATTTTTTTGAAAGATGATGTCTAGGCTCTTTTTTTTTTTTTTTTTGGTCATGGCTTTCAGTTATTCTAATCATTCTTAAATTATGTCTCCTCAATCTGTTTTCCAGGTCAGTTATTTTTGCAGTGAGATATTTCATATTTTCTTCTGTTTTTTTCATTCATTTGATTTTGTTTGATTGTTTCTTGATGTCTCATGGAGTCACTAACTTTTACTTGTTTAATTCTAATTTTTAAGGAATTCTTTTCTTTTTAAAAAAAATTATTTTCTTCAGTGAGTTTTTCTATCTCCTTTCCCTTTTGTATAATTCTACTTTTTTAAGGAGTTCTTTTCTCTAGTAAATTTTTGTCTATCTCTTTTTCCATTTGGCCAATTCTGCTTTTGAAAGACTTCATTTCAGTGACTTTTTGTACATCTTTTTTACATTTCACCAATTTTTTTTAAGGAGTTCTTTTCTTTAATGGGTTTTTGTGTCTCTTTTGCCATTTGGCCAAGGGATAGAGAACCTGTGGCCTCAAGGCCACACGTGGCCCTCTAGGTCCTCAAGTGTGGCCCTTTGACTGTATCCAAGCTTCATAGAACAAATCCCCTTAATAAAAGGATTTTTTTGTAAAAGTTGGACTCAAAAGGCCGTACCCACAGACCTAGAGGCCTATTCTGTTTTATAAAATTTTATTCATTATTTTTTGTGTGTTATGTGTATGCCTCATTTACTGAACTGTTGACTCTTTTTTTGGGGGGGGAGCAGGACGAGGTTAAGTGACTTGCCCAAAGTCACATGGCTAGTAAGTGTTAAGTATCTGATGCCAGATTTGAACTCAGGTCGTCCTGACTCCAGGGCCAGTGCTCTATTCACTTGTTGGCTCTTTTTTCATGATTTTCTACCCATCACTCTCATTTTTTCCCCCTGATTTTACCTCTGACTCTCTTATTTGAGTTTTAAAATCCTTTTTGAGCTCTTCCAAGAATTCTTTTTGGGCCTCAGACCAATTCACATTTTTTTTTTGAGGCTTTAAATGTAGCAGTTTTGATTTTGTTGCCTTCTTGTGAGTTTGTGTTTTGTTTTGTTTGTGTTGTATTTTGATCTTCCCTATTTTCTGTGGTCAAGAATTTTTTTTTGTTGTTTGCTCATTTTTCTGGCCTGTTTCTTGGCTTCTAACTTTATACTAAAGTTGGACTTTGCTCCTGGGTGGAGAGGGCACTGTTCTAAACTTCAGGTTTTTTGTGCAGCTGTTTTCAGAGCTATTTCTGACCATATGTAAATGGTCATTTCTTTTAAGGTACTGTAATCTAAGGAGAGGTATGTTTACTACTGGACTGTGAGCAATCACAAGTACTCTTTTTTTTGTCCTGGTATTGTGTCCAGGGTCCGCATTTCCCTGTAGCCACAAACACTAGTATGCTAGTGCTCCTACTTGCTATGGGACTGTGACACAGATCCATGTATGGACAATGCAATAGAGACCTGCCTCCAGTGCGAGCAAAGGAACCCTTATAATCTCCTTCTGAGTAGTTGTTTGACACTAGTAACATTTTTTTAGGATGAGAGCTCCAGGAGCTGCCACTGCTGGTTTGGTGGGGCCCAAGGCTTGCTGCTGATTTTCTGGGGTGCAGGTTGCACTGCCTGTGCTCCGCTCCCACCCTGGTATGATAGACCTTTTCTGACAACCTTTTAAATTGTCTTAGGCTGGAAAATTGTTTCACCTCATCCTTTCCTGGGTTCTGCTGCTCCAGAATTTGTTTTGAAGCATTATTTAAAGTTGCTTGGAAGAGAATTTGGGAGAATTCAGAGGAGTCACTGCCTTTTCTCCACCACTGTGGCTCTGATTCCCCAAGAGAGTTTTTCACAGATAGGTGAGACATGGGCATGTTTATAGGCATTACGGAATTATCCAGTAGCCTAGAAAAGGTTGAAGACAGCTAAATGTGATGATAGAAAAGGTAGTCTGCTAGAGAAGATGGGATGGAATGGTATCACTTGTTTGCCCCACCACTTAGTTGGAATCTAGAGTCTCTTAGGGGGAGTAGAATGAAGTAAGTCTAGGAATGTACCCAGATTGTGGAAAGCCTCAAATGCCAGGATAAGAAGTTTGTATTTTGTCCCATACGTACTGGGATGAGACTAAAGATTTTTGAGAAGGGAAGTGACATTGATGACAAAGAATTCAGGTGTCAGTAAGTCTATTTTCTATGTAAAATGACTTCTAAAAAAAGTAGCAGGGATAAGTTAGCTAGAGCAGGGGAAATAACTTAAAAAACTCATTTTCCTGATATAGTTGGATTATGCAGATGGGGGGAAATGGTGCCATTCTCTCTATTGTTTTCTCTTTAATAAATGACATTTATGAGCTGGATGTAGCTTAAAATAAAGACTGTTTTCCTCAGGCTTCAAGGTTCTGGGATTGTTAAGTCCTAGGGCAAGCCAGAATAGTTAATGCATAACAGGTAAGCCTAGCAGCAAGCAAAAACACATTAAAGGATGAGACAAAGACAGAGACAATTCAGAGTCTGCTGACACCGAAGGATGGTCAAATTTAAATTCTAGTGATTATTGAAAATTGAAGTTAAATTTAAGAAGCGTCCTCAAGTTGTATTTAGGTATTTATAATTCTTCTAAGTTTGATTTGTATTATGTGTTTATTTATGTCCTACATTTATAGTTAATGCTCCTTTTGCAAGGGCAGCTAGATGGTGCAGTGGATAGAGTGGCAGGCCTAGAGTCAGAAAGGCTCCTTTTCTTGAGTTCAAATCTGGCCTCAGACACTTACCAGCTGTGTGACCCTGGGCAAGACACTTAATACTGTTTGCCTCAGTTTCCTCATCTGTAAAATGAGCTGGAAAAGGAAATGGCAAAGCACTCCAGTATCTTTGCCAAAGAAAACCCCAAATTGGGTCACAAAGAGTAAAACACAACTGAAAAATGACTGAGCAACAACATAAGGAGTTTTTTTATATATCTTAAAATATATCTTTATAGAAAAAGCAATTGACAGAATCCTCTACTAAATGCTCTGAGTCTCAGTCATCTCTACCCCTGAGAAAAAGCACAGCAATTTGGCTTGTGTATTAAGGCCATATATTATTGACCACTTAATGGCAGCCACCTGATCCACAGAAACTCAGGCTTACAAACCCAAAGTTTTAAGTGGCAGTGGATTATCACCTCCATTTCCATATACTCTGAAAGCTGTTTTCTTCTTAAGTCCATATCCTTTGAGCTTCTGTTCATTCCCACCCAGCCTATGCTAATAATTAAAACAACTTCTTTTCCCTGCTGGCTCTCCTAGTACTTACCCTGCCTTCTCTATTGACCACTTACATGTATGGGCAATGCAACAGAGTGGCGGTTCTCAACCTGTGGGTTGCGACCCCTTTGGGGGTCAAATGACCCTTTCACAGGGGTCGCCTAAAACCATTGGAAAACACATATTTCCGATGGTCTTAGGAACCGAGACACTGCTCCTCTATCTCCAAGCAGGTCTGCCCACATATGAGTATTAAAGGGTCGTGGCATTAGGAAGGTTGAGAACCACTGCAATAGAGTATGTATTATTGAGAACTGAAAGGAACCTTAAAGGCCATCTAATTCAAAGCCCTTCCTTTTATAAATAAGGTTACTATGGGCCATAGAAATGGCTTACCCAGCATCACGTAGCTAGTTAGCTGTAGGACCAAGACTTGAACATAAAGTCTATTTTTAAATTCAGTAAGTTTTCTACTAAATATGTGTTTTAAAATGGATCATGGCAGCTACTACATTTAGACCTGAACTGTAATGGTATTTAGAAAAAGAAAATTTTTTCAAAGGGACAGACATTAAGTAAGGAACTTCTATCATATGAAAGCAAAATGGTCAGAGTATAAATTCTCAAGCTGGAACAGACCTTGGAGATCATCTAGTTAGATTCTCTCATCTTACAAATGACTTCAGAAGAGGAACCTGAGGTACAGAGAAGTATGGGATTTGCTAAAGGTTATGTGGCCAGTAAATAGCGTCATTAGAATTGGAACCCAGTGCTTTCTGTGTCTACATTCAGTATTTTTTACACTGTACTGGGGTTCTTAACCTTTTACACATTATGGACAATTTCAGTGGTTAGATGAAATCTATGGACTTGTCTCAGAATAACATTTAAAATGCATATAATGAAGTACGTAGGATTATCAAAGGAAGCTAATTTTGTTGAAATAAAGATGTAAATTTTTTTCATATCCAAGTTTATGGTTTCTTGAAATTAATCCATGGATCCCATGGGGCAAGGTACAGGAATCCGTGGACCACAGGTTATGATTTCCTGCCTTATATCAACTTCCCATTTTGCTCTCTTGTTTATAAGCTATCAGAAGTTTTATTTTCAAAAGTTAGATGTTAATTTCAATTTTATGATCTTATTCACTAGTTTAGGAACAGATGCTTAAGACCGTACTATGTGCCAAGTACTTCTTCATTTCTATACAGACAACAGGAGAAATTCACATTTTCTGTTTATTTTTTTAGATTCTAAGATCAAGACTGGAAAAAGACTACGTACTCATAATCAGGAAATTTCCAAAGAAATAGAATTGGAGAGGAAGACGCTAGAAAGTTCCCAAAGTCTTTCATTTGGAGAAACCTGTGGCTCTGAAGGCGGTTTGGAGAAACAGAAGGAAAGTTCTTTGGGGGATAGCTTAAGAAAATGTCCTTTCCAGGAGAAAGATTTCAGGAAAGTGACTACCTATCACCAAAAAAATCTCATAGGAAAGAGGGCTCAAGAATATAATGAATTTAGGAGAAATTTTAGGCTGCACTCCAGTTTTTTTGCACAGCAGAGAGATCTTACAGAAGAAAGGTCCCATAAATGTGATACTTGTTGCAAAAGCTTTAAATACAATTCAGACCTTATTCTCCATCAGAGAATTCATACTGGAGAGAAACCTTTTGAATGCAGTGCATGTGGAAAAGCATTTGGGCTCAACTCTCACCTTATTGAGCACCAGAAAATTCATACAGGAGAGAAACCTTATAAATGTATTGAATGTGGGAAAGATTTCCGTCGGCGTTCACAACTTATGTTACATCAGAGAATTCATACTGGAGAAAAACCCTATGAATGTAAGGAATGTGGCAAAGCTTTTAGTCAGAGCTCACAGCTTACATTACATCAGCGAATCCATACTGGAGAGAAACCCCATAAATGTAGAGAATGTGGCAAAGCCTTCAGTAGGAGTTCAACACTTATTAAACATCAAAGAGTCCACACAGGGGAGAAGCCCTACAGATGTAATGAATGTGGGAAAGCTTTCAGTCAGAGTTCACACCTTATTCTACACCAGAGAACTCACACTGGTGAGAAACCTCATAAATGTTATGTGTGTGGGAAAGCCTTCAGTAGAAGCTCACACCTTAGAGAACATCAAAGAATTCATACTGGAGAGAAACACTATAAATGTAATATATGTGAGAAATCCTTCAGTCAGAGTTCAAACTTTTTTCAACATCAATTAATTCATACTGGAGTGAAACCCTATAGATGTAATAAATGTGGGAAAGCATTTAACCGCAGTTCACACCCAAATGAACACCTGAGAATTCATACTGGGGAGACAGCCCATCAATATAATGAATATGGGAATGTCTTAGACAGTTCAGGCCTTTTAAAACATCATCAGGTTCATGATGGTGAGAAACTTCATGAATGTAATGAATGTGGGAAATCCTTCAGTTGGAGTTCACATCTTATCCTACATCAGAGAATTCATACTGGAGAGAAACCCTATGGGTGTCTTGAATGTGGAAAAGTCTTTAGTCAAAGTTCTCATCTTATTTTACATCAGAGAATTCATACTGGAGAAAAACCCCATGAGTGTAGTTCCTGTGGGAAGACTTTCATTCATAGCTCAAGCCTTATTCAACATCAAAGAGTTCATACAGGACAGAGACCATATGGATGCAATGAATGTGGAAAAGCTTTTAGTCGGAGCTCAACTCTCATTCAACATCAAATAATTCATACTGGGGAGAAAATATATGGATGTAATGTATGTGGGAAAACCTTCAGATGGAGCTCAAACTTAAGAAAACACCAGAGAATTCATACCAGAGCTTAAGCTGGCAGATATAATGAAAAGGAAGAACACAATCTAGATATTTAACATAGTAAAGGCTAGTCAGCTTAGTTTAACATAGGGTTTTTTTTTTTGGCAGTTAAGACAAAAGGGGGTGAATCTTTGAGTAATAAGTACAGGCCCAGCTATATTGACATCCTCTACTTGACCATTTGAGTCAAACCAGTCTACTTCAACTTAGCATAAGATCTGTTAATTCCTTTCTCTGTGCCTTTTTACTTATCTTCATGTTTTCTTGTCATTGTCCTTCACCACTTTCAAGATCTTGTTAAAAATCCCCTCCTCCAGGAAACCTCCCACTTCCAACTCTAATCATATATACCATAACATGCCCTTTTGTATTTCTGTATTAATGTTGCGGCATATTTTCTCCTTAGTTTATGCACTGGTATAATGGAAGGAGTATGGGCTAAAAATCAGGAGACCTGGACTCTAGCCTTAGCCTTGATTCTACAAACTGTTTGACATCAAGCAAGTAATTTTTCCTCTGGGGCCTCATTTTCTTGGTAAATTAAGAGGCCTGATCTCAAATTGTTTCTAGTTTTGATATTCTATGATTCTGCATATTGGTTTTTATTTGCTTTCTAACTAAATCATGTAAGATTTTTTTAAAATCCCAATTGGACTTTAAACTTATATTAGTATTGTGTTTTGCATTCATTAGATACATAATAATGATCATTGGATATTTACCTTCAGTCTTCTCCACTTAGCTCTGGCATAATTCCTGTTGGTTGTTTGTTGCTGTTGTTATCCAGAATTCTGTTAATCAGAACTCAGTTAACTTCAAAACATCCACAGTGTTAACAACAATTAATGTTCAAATAATAATTCTTAGATACAACAAGATACTGAGATGATGAGTAAATCATCAAAGAAAGAATTGTGTTCAGTATAATTTATCATGAAATACATTTTGTAGTACTCCAGTTGTCTTAACAATTGCAGCTTTCACGTATATAGTTTCAAATCAATGATGACTCAATTACAACTCTATGGTGATTTTGCAAGGGACACAGACAAGAATGTCCCCAGTGGGTAGGAAGGGATAAGATCCAATTTGTACTGTTGGTTGGAGTTGCTACATTAATGAGATTTATTGGGGTGTTGAGGTATCCATCAGAATCCTATAGAATTTGAGTTAAAAAGAGTCTCAGAAACCATACAATCCAATGTATCCCTTTACATTTCTTTTTTTTATTCTAAATTGATTTGCTTATTTACTTTTAGTTTACAAGATTCAATTCCACAATCCCTTGAGTTTCAAATTTTCTCCCCTCCCTCTTTCCCCACCCCTATGGTGGCATGCAATCAAGTATAGGATCTGCAAATGCTTTCACATTGGACATTAGTCTGGTTGTATAGAAGGGTTGTAACCAATGGAGTGAACAATGGGAAAAAAGAAAGAGAACCAAACATGAAAAAGAATGATAGCACGTAGATTGCTTCAGTCTCCATTTAAACTCTGTTCTTTCTAGATCTTTCTCTGAATGTAGATATCTCCTTCCATCCTGAGACTTGTAGAGTGGTCTTATAACTGAGTTGCTGAGAAGAGTCCAGTTTATCAAAGTTGGTCGCCACATATACAATGTGTCTGTGATTATGTACAAATTTTTCCTGGTTCTGCTATTCTCACTTAGCATCAATTTGTATAAGTGAATATGAATTATGAATATGAATAGGTGAATATGAAGACCGTCTCCTCCCCATTTCTTATAGGAAAATAGTATTCCATGACATTCATATACCACAACTTGTTTAGCCATTCCCCAATTGATGGGCATCTCCTTAATTTCCAGTTTTTTTGCCACTACAAAGAGAGCTGCAATAAATATTTTTGTACATATGGGTCTTCTTCCCACTTCTATGGTCTCTTTGGGATACAACCCCAGAAGTGGTATTACTGGGTCAAAGGGTATGCAATTATTTATAGCCCTTTGGGCATAGTTCCAGATTGCTCTCCAGAATGGTTGTATCAGTTCACAGCTCCACCAACAATGCATTAGTGTTCCAATTTTTCCACATCCTCTTCAGCATTTGTCATTTTCCTGTTTTGTCATCTTAGCCAATCTGACAGGTGAGATGTGATACCTCAAAGTTGTTTTGATT
>JAQQSV010007384.1:0-14037 GCA_028646515.1 Pseudochirops corinnae
CAAAGAACTGGAGCTAAAAGGGGGAAGGGGAATAGTGTTGACACCACATAAGTAAGAGGTGTGGTGGGACAGGCCAGGACCACTAAGTGAAGGCAGAGAGGATTGTGGCACGGGTGGACACTGGGCAAAAGGACGGGCAGGGCCCAAGCTAAGAGATTTGGTCTTGTTGTGGGACTGATGTCAGTATTTATCAAAACAGTCACAAATAGCTAGGTTGGAGTAGGACAAGGCAGACTGAAACTTAGTCTATAGACTGAGGCCCAGGGCAGAAAAGCAAATGAAGAAGGGATATAGCTCCCACTGGGTCTTGTTACACCAATACTTCTGAGGCTGCCTTTCTACTACTAAAATAACTGGCATGGAAGGAAGGGGCTGATCCTCCAAGTTTACTCTTATCTGCCCAAGAGTCTTCTATATCTATGTCTATCAGTTATACTGTATCAATCAGCAATCAGGCATTTATTAAACACTATCATGTGACAGGTGACTGTGCTAAGCTGGAAAGAAGGAAAAATGGGAGGAAGGAAGGAAGGAAGGAAAGAAGGAAGGAAGGAAGGAAGGAAAGAAGGAAGGAAGGAAGGGAAACAAAGAAGGGGAGAGGAGGAGGAGGAGGAGGAAGAGGAGAAGGAGAAAAAGAAGAACAAGAACAAGAAAAAGAAAGGAAGGCAGAAAGACAAAAGAAAGAAAGAAAAGAGGAAGGCAGAGGGAGAAAAAGAGAGAGAAATAGAGAAAGGGAAAGAAAGAGACAGGAAGAAAGGAATGGAGGAAGGAAGGAGGGAAGGAAGAAAAAAAAAGAGTAGTCCTTGCCCTTAAGGAGCTTACAATTTTATGGGAAGTAAACAAGTACTCATATAAGCAAATAAAAACATCTGTGGGAGGGGGTGGAGCTGGAGAGATAAGGAAAGGCAATATCTGAAATAAGCTTTGAAGGAAGTTTGGAATTCTAAGGGGTGACAGTGAAGAGAGGGAGCCCTGTGGTGTGAAAGAAAGGCTGATTCTTACTGGCCATACAAGTAGATGAGATCCCATCCATCAAACTCTTTCTCGAAGACCAGGGAAAGGAAAGCTGGGCTTCTGTCTGAGGCTTTGACTATTGTTCCATTTGGCTAGGCTTTCACTTTCATAGAACAAAAAAGTCTCTTTTATTCAGATCCAAGGTATTATAGTTAATCAAATATTTTAGCTAATAGAGAGTTACCAAGTAGGAATTACAGATGTTCAAAGAATTGGAATATAATAAAATGGATTTTGCTCTAAGGGAATCCTGATTCTAATTTAATCTTTGATGATTGTAAAAGTCTCCTAGGGCTCCAGGATCATCTTAGCTTCAATTGACTTTGGCACTGGGATGTAGTGGCCTGCTGTTAACCAAGATTTACAGTGAACCAATGTGAGATCTCAGGGAGTTTACTGTGTGTGTCCACACCTGAGCTCTTGAGCTCTATCCCCATGGCATGTTTTTTATATGAACAGTTGCACATTTGTCCCAGAAACTAGTTGTAACCAAAGCTGGAACTGCTTTAGGATCTTAGTCTGGCCCTCAGAAGCAGTAAGAACAGACTAACGCAGAAGCTAACAGCAACTCTGCTTCCATATAGCTTTTAGCCATAAGCGCCGACAGAAGAAGTTTCTCCTGCATTCCGGTGGCCCTACTTGCCCTTCAGACAGGCAGGGGCACAGGTCACCACTGGCATAATCTGTGGGTATAAGAAAAGTTGCACTTCTAGTCAGGCTGGAATGATCAGATAAGTTAATTACCATTGTGATTTTTTTTTAATGAGCTTTTTGCATTTTAAAGTTGGAAGTGAGGAATGTAAGCCATTGGCCATGGGGAGAATGAATGAGCTATGAACTAAACCTATAGGTTAAAAGGAGAGAAATTCAGGGAGGTCCAATTTCTGGCAAATCGGGTTTTTTTTTTTTTCATTCCTGGCTTGACAGTTTGTGAGTAAGTAGGCATCCTCATAATGACCTCATCATTTGGCAAAATGCTTTTTCAAGAATGACTGAGCCAAGGTGGAGATCTGAGCTCATCTGAGAGCAAGCTTGGAAAAGTCCTGTTGCAACTTGCAATCTCTTATGCTGAAGGTCTTTTGGCAGTGGTATCCCAGTGGGGAAACCATGAGCAAATGGGCACCAGGTCATGGAATCATTAGGGATGGCAGATAGCTTCTAGATCAGTGGTTTTCAATCTTCCTAATGCCACGACCCTTTAATACAGTTCCTCATGTTGTGGTGACCCCCAACCATAAAATTATTTTTGTTGCTACTTCATAACTGTAATTTTGCTGTTATGAATTGTAATGTAAATATCTGATATGCATGATGTATTTTCATTGTTACAAATTGAGCATAACCTACAGGTTGAGAACCATTGTTCTAGATCCTATAGCCCCTGAGCATGTATGTTTAATAAAGCTATAAGTACATTTTAATTTCCTTCCAATAACTAATTGTAGGCTACCAGGACCAGCTGGACAAATCCTTTCCCAAGGATTTGTCACAATCATGTTTTACCTTTGTGGGCTCCTATCCTTGGAAGGCAAATAAGTCCATATAAGCAAGAGAATGGTGATGGTGGAGTTGGTACTAATGCCTCCCCTTCTGACCCAGACAGACAAAGGGAGCTAGCTTTTTATGTTGCTGTGAGGCTGAAAATCTTAAACCTTGACTTGTGAGCAGAATTATAGTTTTACAGCTAGAAAGGACCTTAGAGAACCCACCTACTTCTTTTACAGATGAGGAAAAGGAGGCCTTGAGGACTGAAGTGATTTGCCTAAGGTCACACAGATGGTTAGAGGAAGAACCGTTTGAGATAGCAGTAGCCAGAGTAGAACTGCCACTGAGTTTAAGCAATTATCTTGTAGAAAAGAGAAATTATCCTTCTGGTTTGTGCACATGAAAAGAGAAAGAATGGGTACAAAAATCAACAAGACAACCATCACTAGCTGTTGAAACAGATATTCTGAGGATTATAAGCTCTTGATGCTCATGGACACCAGCTGCGGTCCTCCTCTAGGGCTAAAATACCAGTTTAAGATTCTTGGTTTTTTCTGCCTATTATCTGCTGATAATATTCACCTCCTAAATGGGAGAGAGGCTAGTGTCCTTATGAGACCATTTTACAGCAGCTTCCAGATCACTTCAACTGCCTCCACTCTCCTTTTCTTGATAACAATTGACTTCCCAAATGGCAGTCATTTTTTTTAACATGCTTACCTGTTAGCATCAACTCGGCTTGATCCATAAAACCATAGGGTCTTGGAAAGGACCTCATAGTTGTTAAGTTGTTTTCAGTTGTGTCCAACTCTTCATTTGGGGTTTTCTTGGCAAGATGCTGGAGTAGTTTGCCTTTCCTTCTCTGGGTCATTTTACAAATGAGGAAACTAAGGCAAACAGGGTTAAGTGACTTACCTAGAGTCACATAGCCAGTAAGTGTCTGAGGCTGGATTTGAACTCAGGAAGAGAAGTCTTCCTGGCTCCAGGCCTGGCACTCTATCCACTGTGTCACTTAACTGCCCTAAGGAAGGGACCTTAGGAACAACTAGCCCAATTCCTCTGAATTACTTCCACAACATTGGTGAAAAGCTGTCATTCTACATCTGCTTGAACAGCTCCAGTGATAGCAGCCTACTTCTTCATTTTCTTTTTGGGAAGCTCTTATTAGAGCTTTACCTTTTATTAGGCTCAAATCTGTCTCCCCATAACTTTCACCCATTGATCTTGGTTCTGACCTCTGGAGTCAGGCAGAACAGCTCAGCTCCCTGTTCCATATGACAATACTTCAAAAATGTAAAAAATAATTGTTCTTCTCCTAAATCTTTGCTTCTCCATGCTTAATATCTCCTATTGCTTCAATATTACTCCATTGACACAGTTTTTAGTACAATCCTGGTTGCCTGCCCCTGGATATGATCCAGCCTGCCATAGCATCTCCTAATATATGATCAGCAGAATGGAAAATGATATCTTTAGTGTCATCTGATCTTGGATTGGGACTATCATCTTCCTCATTCCAGTGTCAAGTCATACTGTTTTCATCTATGGAATTTCTTTTTTTTTTTTCTAGACCTATCATTTCATCCTGCAGGGAACTGCCCTTAATAGAAACTCCCTCCACTGACTGATCTCATTCAATCAATCAACATTTGTCAGATATCTACTATGTGCCAGGCATAATGCTGAGTGCTGATCTATAACAAAGCTTTAGAAAATTATCTGGGGACACAGAGAAGTTAAGTGACTTGCCCAGGGTCACACAGCCAGTACTTGTCAGAGACAGGGCTTAAACCCATCTTCCTAACTTTAAGGCCAGTTTTCTATGCACTATACAAAACTGGCCTTCTTGTTGAGCTCACAGACAATTAGAATCTCTAAGCCTTTTTTGACATGACTGTAAAAATGTCCATCTTTGTGACTAAATGGAAGTTAGATGCTCTGTAAAAGGTAGCACCCGGTGTGTTCTGACATGTCTGGAGAGACCATCCTTTGTGGTCAGTGAGGGGCTAATAGACTCTGCGTGACCCATGCCTACTGGTCTCTTACATCTTTGAGGCTTGTTGTAAATATGCATTAAAGGACTTATCAGAGAGATGTTACTCCTGAGCAATAAATGGAAGGGAGCTGGCTTCTTTGTACGTGGCTTTATCGAGCAAACCCAGGGCTCAGAGGTCTGACTGCTTCATTAAGCAACGCTTGAACCTCCCACTGCATGTAAGTGTACCTGGTAAGCTAGGTCCCTTTGGCCCCATTTAGCAGATGATATCAGTTAATAATTTTCAAGCCCACCCTCCCTAGAAATCCTGAATGAAGAAGCAGACCTTAAACTTCTCCAGTAAACAGCCTGAGGAGTGATTGCATGTAACCCGTGATAAATGGAGAGGCCATTCAAGCATCTTTTCTTCCCCCCCTTTTCTCATTTAATTATCCTCTGTCCACAAATACTCAGTCAGAGCTCACAAGATGATTTTTTAAAAAAAATATAAATCATTAGGCCCTGAATGTGATAAGGTTATTAAGGCTCACTTCGGGGCTTTTAAATGTCAGCACAGTCAATCAAATGAAGGGAATGTTTCTAGTCTGTGTGAATCAAGGCTCCATCCCCGGATTAGCAGACCTTTCTCAGATTCCATGTTGAAGGACTGAGAAGACATTCTCTCATTACAGAAGTATCTCTTAAGTGGATTCTTCTACCTTCATGAGGTCAATGTGTAGACTGACCTGAAAATCCCAGAGAGTCATATTTGAAAGAGTCTCCAGTCCCCAAATGCCAAAGCCTAGCTTATTCCAAATAATTGAAGATATTAAGGGACAAACTCAGAGTACGTTGTACACCTAGGCATCCAATGGCACTCACACTTGTTCAATATCTGCAGCACATGCAACATGAGGAGGTGATAACAGTAGAAAGAGTTTCAGAGCTGGAAACAGAAGACCTGAGTTCAAATCTTGACTCTGACCTTTATGATTTATGTGACTTTAGGCAAGCCATTCAGCTTTTCTGGGGCTCAGTTTTGTCAGCTATAAAATGAGGGAATTGAATTACATAACTTCCTAGGTCCTTTCTAGCTCTAAATCTATGGTCTTATGATTCTTGAATATGTCATCAACGCTTGAAATTGAATCATTCACAGTTGTCCATTCACATGGACACCTATGGTTGTCAAAAACTAATGTACCCTGAGGCCAAAGATTCATTTCCTTGGGGACAAAAGGACCAGAAGGACTCCAAAGGTCAGAATTTGGGTAATTCAATAAAAGCATAGATTTATCTTATAGATGCATGAGTTGTTAGTATGGGTACCAACACAGATCACAGCTTTTCCCACCATTTATTCTTCTGAAAGTGCCACAGTCAAATAAATTCATAATCTGTTGGCCAGTCTTATGACAATGATCCCTTCAAACTTAATAAGACTGGTCATTAAATGACCGACACAGGTCATTACCAAGATGTTCCATTCTTAATATCTCCTGTTGCTTCAACATTACAAATATGATATGGTTTCGGGTCTCCTCTGTCAACCTGGTTGCCTACTCAAAGGCATCTTTGGTCAGTTGCATCTTTTTAGGGTCTGTCAGAATTTGTATTACATTGGTTTCATCTTCAAGAACTGAGAGCTGCCTTCAAGTCCCAAGCAGGTATTAAAAGAGGACTTTGGTGGAGCATTAATCAAGTTAAATTGGAGAAAATAGCTCCTCCCCCCTTTTTTCTTTCCTTGCACTGCATGCCATGGAAGTGTGTGGTTAAAAAAATTATCTTAAGTTAAATCTTCCTTGTTGATGTGCGTAAATAATCAACTTCCATTTGCAAGTGGCAAGTATCTGCCAAATGAATCCATCTGTGTACATTGCAGCTTTGTGTGGGCAGTTTCATGTTGGAGGGTGTGTGCGGGTGATTTTTATTCCAAGCCAGGTGTCTCTCTTTGCAAGGGAAGCTCCAGATTTAATCCCTTCCCCCAGTGAGCTGTTTCTTTTATAAGGTTTCATACCAGTTGATGATGGAAGCCCAACCACAATCCTGACTCTGGAGGAAGTTGAGCCCAGACATTTGAACTAGCTCTCTCTCCCCAAGCCAAAAGTTTACAGGCAGGAGAAAGTCCTAACATACTGTACCAAAACCAGCTGATCATCCAACAGTCTTGGATGTTGGTCACATTTAGCTGTAATAGCTCAGACTTGCAGATTGGAATTCAGCAAAGTTAATGTCTCATCTCCTTTCCTCATGAGAGTCACGGTGGACAATTTCACAATGACGACCCTGAGGGAGGACAAACCAAGTCAATCTACGGCTAATCTCAAAAAAGATTGCCTTCGCAGGAAGAATCACAAAAGACGAGTACAGTTTATTTTGTGGGAAGGATAAAATGTCACATGAAAAATTATAATATAAGTGGATCTTCTGACTCCAAATGGAAAGACCATTGTTTTTTCCCGAAGCTTTTCTAGCTCCATAACGGGCATAAAGCATAACTTATTTAGAAAAAATAATTTAATAACTAAAAATACCTCTTCACAACAACCTATGAAGTAAGTATTTAATTTAATTTGATAAATATGTATTAAGTGCCTACCAGGGATAAGGCATTGTACTAGATGCAATATATAAAAAGACAAAGAAACAATCCCTCCCCACAAGGAGTTTACCTCTTATTAGGAGGACCTTATGTTCTGTTTGATAGTGTGTGTGCCAGTCTGGGTTCACTCTGATCTAGCACACATGGAACACTTGGAACAACAAGTTTTGAATTAGGTAGTTAATTTTACTAAGATACAAAAATGCATTTTGAGTATGATTCCCTGCAGCCTTGAGGTATCTGAAAAGGCAAGGTGAACAACCCTAGGGGAAAGCAGTCCATATAATCTTTCTGGTAAGTCCAAGGAGCTCTTGATATGAGGAACAGTCCCTTTATGTGCTCCTCAGAGAAGCCCCTCCCTCCACAAGGTTCCTCATTCAAGGGCCTCTGCCTGTATCTAACATCATCTGCTCAGGGACAAGCTTGCCATCAGTTGTTGCCAACTGCAGAGGCATCTGTAACAACTAACAGCCTACCACAATGCATGCCTTCACCCTTAATAATCTGAGTGGCCAGGATGACTATAAGGTTTCCTAGAATGGCGGAAAACAAGTTTGCATCTCAGAAGCTACCACTATTAATTCAAGTATCAGGCACCTTTTCATCACTGCACTGGTCAGCATGGTAGCTCTCACTTCAGGGCACTTAGTGACCTACTTGAGTTATCAGGCAGGACTGACGCTGTGCTTCAGAAAGGTAAGTCATACTAACAGATTACATAGCACTCTCCGTAAAATAAACAGATCTCAAATGACTTCCAGTTCAGGGCTTATGAATGCTCAAACCAAAAAACCGTGAAAGACCATACTGAAAGCTGTTGACAGACATGACTTGTGCATTCTCTCCTTGCTTAGAATCCTTACCATTCTTAAAATCACAGCTCAGACCTTTCCTTATCCCACCAATCTTAATGTTCTCTCTGTTTTGAAATTAGTGCTTTGTTTTTAATGATTATTGATATCTTTTGTTTTACGTAATTTTCATTATCAAAGGCATTAATATAATAATAATAATAAAGCACTCTGCAAGCCTTAAAACACTTTGTTAATTGCCATCATCATCATTATTTTCATCGTCATCATCTTCATCAATATCTTCCTCCTCCTCCTCCTCATCATCGTCGTCGCCATCATCATCATCATTACATCCCTCTTCCATTCTTTACCTGGGGATGGATTCCCAAGTAGGAAGCTTGGTGACTCAGTGGGTAAAGCCCTGACCCTGGAGTCAAGAAGACCTGATTTCAAATCTGACCTCAGACCCTTACTAGTTGCCTGGCCTTGGGTAAATCGCAACCACTGCCTGCCTCAGTTTCCTCAATGTAAAAGGAAGATAACAATAGCCCCTATCTCCCAGGATTGTTGTGAAGATCGAAAGAGATAATAATTGTGAAGCACTTAGCACGGTTCCTGGCACATAGAAAGAATCTAATAAATATTTGTTTACTGTTTCCTCCCCCCTCCCATCCTTGTAGATAAATAGTAAAAAAGAGAGAAATAAAAGCAGTTCAACAAAACTGACCAACAATGGATGTAATATGTCACTTATATTTACTCACCAATATACATTTGGCATCCCCTGCCCAATCTTCCTCCTTCCTCCCCCAAGTGGAATGTAATCCTTGAGGGCAAAGGCTGCTTTGTTTTTTGTCTTCGTGTTCCCAGTGCCTAGCCCAGTGCCTTGTACACGGCATATGTTTGATAAATATTTGTGAAATTGACTCGAATCAAATTGAACTCCTCAGTATATTCTTTTGCCTCGATGGCTACATTTCAAGAAACCTTCCATCTCTAACGTGGGATCCATCTGGTACCTTTCATAAGCAATAACATCACTGAAGTGGCTTTTTTTCCCCAGCCTCATCACTAAGCTGCTATAGTTAGGTGTCATTCAGAAAGGTTTAGAATTAGCCCAAATTTCTCCAAATCCTTCTTTATTTTGCACTTTCACACAAGGCTACATGATTGTTAGCTTGGAACATTAAAATGCAAATTACAGAGGAGGTGTTACATATTTCATGTACAGTGGCAGTTTGGTATTAAAACTCCTCTAGAACTGAACCACAATCACCCTTCAGTCAATTATGACCAGAAAAGGGAAAAGAGTAAAAAAAAAATTAAGAATGCCATTTTGATTCACAATTTATTGGCCATGGTGAAAAATAAGGTCTTCTATGTGAGCATTCTGACAACAGAAAGCGAGTATAGAACAAGACAGGAAAGTGAGATTTGATTCAAGAACCTTTTCCTGTCTCTGAGGGGAATTGGATTGAATCCATATCCTGCATAGGAAAAAAAAAGGCAACGGACAAAAAGAGAGTGAGAAAGAAAGCAGATAAAGTAACTAGGTAGCCTACAGTGGGTAGGACAGTTCCAAATGTTGATTTCTTGTCTGATCTGGTGTGTGCTCAGAAATGGGATATGGTGGCTTTCTTGCTGAGCCCTGTTCCAACCCTTCCTCCTTCATTCTTTTTCTTTTTCCATACATTTCTTCCTCCTTTTACTCCTTTTCCTTTTATTTTCTACTCATCTGTAGTTCTGGAACTATTTTCTTGTAGTGGAAGATACAGGAGCTATCCTAAAACAATGGCGATAGTGGGACACTCCATATCACCAGGAAGGATGATCTATTCCCCCTGCTCCTGGCATCAGAATTCCTTCAGGGTGGCCTCATTCGCCTTGTCCTTTCCATCAAGTCACAGGATCACAAATGGAGAGCTGGAAGAGATCTCAGAGATTATCTAGTCCCAGGGCCATACATATGGTTTATTGAAGGAAGCACATGTCCTTCATTTTATAATTAGGAAATGGAAGTCCATTGAGGAGGTTAAGGGACTTCTAATTCTTCACTTGTTTTCATTTGTGTTGAAGTTCTCGTGACCCCATTTGGGAGCTTTCTTAGCAATGATAATGAAGTGTCTAAGGCCAAATTTTAACTCAGGAAGATGAGTCTTCCAGATTCCAAGCATCAGTGCCACCTAGCTGACCCTTAAGGGACTGGACCAAGGTCAAATAGGTAGTAAGCATCCAAGATGGAATAGGAATCCAAGTCTTCTGAGATTAAAGTTAATGTTTTTTTCACTGTACCAAGCTGTCTTCATCTCATTTCAATTTCTCAAGTACTTATTGAGCACCTCCTGTGATTAGAGCACCATCCTCAGCATTACAAGGGGAAGAAGAATAAGAGACAGGTCCTGCCCTTGTGAAGACTGCAAGTCAGAAGCCAAAAATGGAATAAGGGAAAGGCCTGGAGTCAGGAAGACTCATCTTGCTGAACTCAAATCCAGTCTCACGCATTTATTAGCTCTGTGACTCTGGACAAGTCACTTAACTTGGTTTGCCTTGGTTTCTTCTTCTATAAAAAGAACTGGAGAAGGAAATGGCAAACCACCTCTAAAGTCTCTGCTAAGAAAACCCCAAATGGGTCATGAAGAGTCACATACAACTGAAAGCAACTTAACAACAACAACATCAAAGTCCCTTCCAAGATTCCAACGTCTCTAGGGATCAAACCAAGTTGATTCTAGAGGGTAAGGGAATGGCAAAACAGTCTAGTCTCTTTGCCAAGAAAAGGGTCACTAAGAGTGGAATGTGACTGAAGAATGACTAAAAGAAGGGAACTGGCACCTTCTATGTGCCAGGTATTGTGCTAAGTAAGCACTTCATCATTTTCTCATTTGATCCTCACAATAATCCTAGGAGGTCAGTGCTATTATTACCCCATTTTGCAGTTACGGAAACTTAGGCAGCAGAGACTTACCCAGGGTCAAATGACTAGCAAGTGCCTGAGGTTGGATTTGAACTCAGGTCTTCCTGACTGTAAGTCCAGTGCTTTATCCACTGGGTCACATAGCTGCAAAAAGTTATAGCCCTTTAAAAGAGAGGAAAATGGCTTCCAATCGGGGATGAGAGATAGGAATCTGGGTCAGTTTCATGGAGGAAATGGCATTAGGCTACTGCATGGTCACTGGATTCTTCAGGTTTATGCCCATGTGGCTGGTCAGCAAGAGCTGTATTTTGGAGCTTTACATCTCAAAGTGAGGATGACATTATAACTTTGACTCTGTCCCTAACCTAGCCAATGAAGGACACTGTTTCTGAAACACATGTGGCTTTCTCAATGGAAACATAAACACAGGGGTGGTAACACTTGAGCTTCTGAGATGAATAATTAGAGTCCAGCCCATTCTTGTTTATGTGGTGCCTCTTGGTTTGATGCCAGATTCATTTCATCATTCCCAAAGCTGCCATGGCAGCTGAGAGTTTTCACCATTCCTCACATCTTTCCTAGGAAACAGGATGTTCCCATTTTTATATAGGAGAAGTCCAAACTACAGGATAAGAAAGAAATTTTCTTCCAGCAAACTGATATATAGGGTATTAAGAGTCTCAAAGTTTGGGGTTCAAAGCCTGACTCTCCCTATTAGCTCTGTTATGCTGATCAAGTTACTTTTCCTCCTCCTATCATGCCCTCTGCATCTCGGTTTCCTCACCTGTATGATGATGTGATTGGACTAGATTGAAGTTCTTCAGCATTTTGTGTCATGGACCCCTTTGGCAGTCTGGTGAAACCTGTGGACTTCTCAGAATTATGTTTTTAAAAACATAAAATACATATGATTACAAAGGAAACCAAATTTATTGAAATAAAAAAAAAGTTCATGGACCCTTGGTTAAAAACCTGCAGACTAGATGATGACGAAGCCCCCTTTCAGTTCTAAAACCTAATACTTCAGCTACTGTAAGTGCTCTGAACCAGAAATGGAGTTCATACAGGTCTTGTTCCTATTCCATCACAGGGTGTAAGTTATCAGAATGTTCTCTATGCCTCTTAACTGTTGTAGGAATTAATTTAATTAATTTAGCAGGTACTTGGTCCTTAGTAACTAAGGGCTAAGTACTTCTGTGAAAGAGGCAGAGGGTGTGAACTCTGTCTCCTGCTGCTGACTTGGCAGGAGGGGGTTGGCTGAGACAGGAGGCCAGTGTGTGCATATAAGAAGAATTCCAGAGACAGAGAATCAGAATCAGAATTAGAAATGTTCCTCCTGGTGCCTCTGGAGGGTGGAGGAAGAATCTTGGAGACTGAAGCCAGGAGAGAGAGAGAGAGAGAGAGAGAGAGAGAGAGAGAGAGAGAGAGAGAGAGAGAATGAGAGTTTCTCTCCTAGCATCTGGAAGCTGACTGAGAACTGAGATGGACTGTTCTTGAGACCAGAATCTGGTGAAGGCTTAAGCTGCTGCCACCCGGAAGGCTGAGATTCCTTCTGAGTCCTAGGGCCAGATGAACTGTTGGAGGACTGAAGAAACATGACCAATATGTGAAGACTTTATTTGTTTGTGGCTTGGTTGATTCTTGAGTTCCTGGCAACAGAAGTGGTGAAGATTTTGAGATGTGTTGGACCCTGTGAACTTCAGTGTGTACCAGGAACTTCCCAGAGGACTGGACAAGGACCTGGGAGCTGTCTGCTTCTGAATCCAGGTGACTGTTTGGTATATTCAAGTAGGAGCTGGGACCATGGAAGGGGATCCAGGGAATCTGAGAGACCACCCCAAGTCAAGATGAAGAAAAGGCCTCTCCTTGGATGCATAATAAAATTGAAGTTTACTAGATATCAAGGGGTGGAGGGTTTGTGTAATTCTCTAATGATTGCATTTAAAGATTAATGATACTTAGTAATTGTGAATGTGGATAAGTGACTGATTAAGTTAACTTCTGATTACCCCATGAGTGGAAGATTGCTTATTGTATTGTGAAATGACTGAATGATTAAGTAAGGAGGGTTTTGCCCTTAGGGAAACCAGATGATTATTCTTTTGTTCTTCTAAATATTGTGGCCACTGCAGTGAAAACTACATGGCCATTCTAAAGTTAAGCTGTTGAGAACACTATATTGTGATTTTCTGTGATAAGATGTAATGTTGTGAATATTATACTGTACCTTGATTTGTTGTGAATGTTTGCCTTGATTTGTAATGGAATAAATGGAGTGTTCACTATACTGTGTAATCAGAACCTTAAAAGCTGTTCACAGTAGCATTTTTTTGGGAATCTGCTAGTGCATGGCATTACAATGCTGAGGAGACAAAGACACAAAGAAAACAGTTCCTGCCTTCAAGGCAGGGCAGCTACATTCTACTGTACGTGCAACATGTATACAAATAAGAAATCCTGAGTGATGTCGAGTATAAAGAATTATGAATTTGAGTCAAAGAGCTAGTCAAATCTTGCCTCTTCCATTTACCTCTGTGACTTTGGGTAATTTAGCTTATATCTCTGTTTTAAAAAATGTAGTGGCTAGACTAGGCTAGACTAGGCTCTACTAGGCTAAGACACATAAAAGTCCAAGGTCCCTTCTGGCTCTGTATCTTAGGGAGGCAAAGAGCTATGGGGATCTTATATCTCATCATTACCCATCCACATGGGTGGCTATGGTAGGAGTCCTGGGAATCAAGGAGGTGGGTAAACTGAAAGACCAGGGTGCTTGAATGGGGCAACCACATGTTCGAAAGGACATCAACATCTTTACTTCACTGACATCTCCAATTATGTTAGAGATAAGCAGGAGAGAAAGAGAGGGAGCTAAGTACTGAATTCCTGAAGAAAAGAAGGTGATCCAGAAGCTGATTCTGAGACAAACAGAGGTAAGTGACTTGCCCAGGGTCTCACAACTAGTAAGTGTTTGAGGACAAATTTTAACTCAAGGAGTCTCGCTGACTCTAGGCCTGGCAGTTTATCCCCTATGCCACTGAGCTTCCCAGAAACATGTCTTACACAGATTTGTATCAAACCAAGTTCGTGCATCCAAGGTTCAGGTCCTTTTGGCTTTCAGGACAGTATCTGAAGGCATAGTTGGGTGGTACCAAGCCTTTGGCAGAGGTGGTCTTACCTGGAAATTCACCTTACATCTCCAACAAAAGCATTTTCATGGGATATAATTGGGATATAATATATAATATATATTGCC
>JAQQSV010007385.1:0-14036 GCA_028646515.1 Pseudochirops corinnae
TAATTCAGCTGGCTTTTCCTTTAACTATGTAGGTGATAGCTATTTACATAATATATGTAATTTCATATAATACAGATATTATATAATTTATATAATATTATATAATATAATATAGATATGTAATATAATATAGATATATAACATAATATATAATTTTATATAATATAGATATTATTTCTTTTCCATTTAGGGGAGGACATATGATGTAGTGAATAGAATTTTGGACATTGGGCCAGGAAATGTTGGGTATTAACCCTCATGTTCACATTCACAAGATATGTTATTATGAATCAGGCACTTAATATCTCTGAGTTTCTATAATCCAAATTTGTTCACTTTCCTCAAGATTTTTTTTCAATTACATGTAAAGATAGTTTTAAACAATCATTTTTGTAAGATTTTTAGATACAAATTTTTCTCATTCTCTCTTTCCCCTTTCCCCAAAACAAGAAGCAATATAATAAAGGTTATCCATGTATTATCACATTAAACATATTTCCACATTAGTCATATTGTGAAAGAAGAATCAGAACAAAAGGGAAAAAAACACAAAACAAGTTTTAAAAGTATACCTTGATCTGCATTCGGACTCCATAGTTCTTCTAGTGTGTGGTTAGTAGTTTACAGGATGACTCTTTTGGAAGTTTCTTGGATCTTTGCATTGCTGAAAAGAGCTAAGTCTATGAGTAAATCATCGCACAATGTTGATGTTGCTGTGTATAGTGTATAGATATCAGTTGACATAATACAAATACAATGCTGTTCTGGTGCTTTTCAGTTGTGACCAACTCTGTGATCCCATTTGATATTTTCTTGGTAAAGATCCTGGAGTGGTTTGCCATTTCCTTCTCTGGCTCATGTTATAGATGAAGAAACTGAAATAAACAGGCTTAAGTGACTTCCCCAGGCTCATTCAGCCAGCAAATTTCTGAGGTCAGATTTGAATTTAGGAAGATGAGTCTTCCTGACATTAGGTTCTGCACTCTATCCACTTCACCACCTAGCTGTCCTGATACAAAGATAGATGGTATAAATGTATAGATGGTATAGAACAACAGAGACAGAAGTAAACGTAGCAATAAAGATCCAGTTTTTTAGAACATAAGCTCCTTGAGGCTAGAGACTGTTATTATATTAATTAATTATATCTCCAGTACCTTGCACAGTGTCTCTTACACACAATAGGGGTTTAATAAAATGCTTCCATGGATTTAGATTTAGAGATAGATGATATAGATCATATAGAAGATATGAATATAAATATGGATATTATTTGTTACCATCAGATAAAACAACTCAATGGAGTTAGAAAAGGAAAAGGGATGAAGGAATGGGATTCACAAGTTTCCAGTAGTAATCTGCACCTAAATAATAGTGGTCAATGGCTATATGTGAAAATAACTCCTATCAATCTGGAGTGTAGCTTCAATTAATGGCTAGAGTTTATGGGCCTCCCTCATGGAGAATCCATGTTTTTTGAGATCATTTAAAGGTATTAGGGTGGCAGTTTTTGTCTGTGTGGTAAATTGTCCTCAGTGTGAATCTAGCTGGTACATACATAGTTAAAACTGACCTTTATGCCATTGAAAATACTGTCAAGTGAAATAGTCATCCCAAACACATCAAAGAGTGTACATTAGTTTGAATGCATAACTTTAATATAGTATTTAATTTTTCCTTAATTCATCACTAATTTACACTTTCACAGTGTAACATCAAATTACATTACCATTACACACAAATATGGGTCACCCCTCCAGTAGAGATGAGATCCCTTGTGAATGAGGGAAGGGAAGGAGGAAGAAAGATGGGAAGGAAGGAATGAAAGAAAGAAGAAATGAATGAAAAAAGAAATGAAAACATAGAAGGAATGAAAACAGAAATGAAGAAAGGAAGGAAGGAAAGAAGGAAGGAAGAAAGGAAGGAAAGAAGGAAGAAATTTTTCAAAGCTAAAATGAAAGGGCAATTATGAAGCCTGTGCTCTGTGCCAACAGCCTGCTAATCACTGGAAATATTCTTTATTTACATGGAGGTCATATATAATTTTGGGAAATAATACATATAATAGAGTTCAGTTGTAGTTTGACAGAGGAGGCCCAAATTCCCTATGTATTTTGATTTTGTAGCAATATAATAAGAGGTAATCTTTGAGAGTTGCTAAAGTCAGAAATGTTCATAACCCTTTTGGCATCTTGCTGAATCTCTCTAAAATTTGCTCAGCGACTTTAAAAGATGTCATATGTAATTCCTGATCAGGGTAATATACAAAGTCTTTTCACTTGGGTAGGACTTAGCCAAGTTTGTAATTCATTGAAATAGGCCTGTAGAAACCATGTTTACCTAAATACTTCATCAAAGCACTTTTTAGTAAGTCTTTAGAGGATGCCTAGAAACTTGGAAACTTAGCAACTTGCTTTTCCACCAAACCACCTTTATTTCATCCTTTTTTTGTAATGAGCCAATAATTTTAAAAATGGATAATATCATCCACTATACTTCTAGTGGAAATGGTGAAAAACTACTTTAGGAAGATTTTGGATGTTGCCTAAGATGAACATAGGCAGTACCTGTAGTATGATGTTTGTTTTTTCTTTTTTAAAAATTTTTCAAAATTCTTAATTTGGAATAGGCAGAAAAGTGGAGAAGGTGAATTGAACAACAAGGATGTTTGAAAGCTTGATGGACAAAGTAGACCATCTTCTCTTTCTGCAAAGTTCCATTTATCCTTCCATCAGTCTCCTTGACGAACAGAACATTTTTCTTTCTCTAGGGGAACTTAAATGAGTCGGTAAATGAAAATGGAAATTACAGCCTCCTAGTTTACTAGCACAGTGAATGAAGGCAGCAAACCTGCTTAAGAAATGGAATGTTTGTGACAATGATTAAAGACACTGTGCAGAACTGGGTTTTAAGAAGACCACTGTGTTTGTGAATAAGAATATCTTTCTTGCAGGAAAAAAAGTACATGTGCCTTAAAATATAAAAAGACATCTTGCTGCCTCTCTGGAACACAAGATTGTCACTTATATTATATTGAACTAATTAAATCATCAGTCATCTTCCATTATGAAGTCTCTATTTGTTTATGGTCACTCTCTTAATGTGATGAATGCAAAGTCATTTATCTTTCCCAAAGACCCCTCAGCCATATCTAAATTACTTTCCTTTAAATGGCTGAAGATTTTTAATTCAAGTCTACATGTAGTAAGATATATAGCAGACTGTCTGACAGCAATTTGGACATGCCCATATGCCCATGGAAAGCTTCATAAAGAATGTGGAGATTCTCACCATGCAAAAGACATGTTTACTTTTCTCTCTGTTTATTACTGTCTGAAACGTAAAGTTAATATCATCTGAAAATTGAGCATCTCAGCCTAATCCAAACCTGCAAAGATTGCTGGAATTTAAGTCCAGATCTAGTTTTAAGACAGAAAATTTTTAAAATATATTTATCCCTACTTCATTTTAGCTCTCCTTTTCTTTACTATCCAAATACTCCATCTAGGCCTCTTAGGAATCCAATGAAATATAATTTTAAGGTAGTCAGTTTTTATTATTGCTCCCGAAGGAGGTACATGAGCATCTTAATCTTGAAGGATCTGATTTTGATTTGCAAATCACCGATCGGTCAATATTTTTTTTATGCAGCATCCACCACTTCCAGAGAATTGATGCAGACACTAAAGCAGGGTTAGCAAGGAAGGAGCAATACTCACATCTTTTGTCCAAAGGATTCCAAAATATGTCATCATCTCTGAAAGATCTTACAGGATGCCAAATCAGGGGTGAGTACACTAGATTTAGGTCCCAAATGAATACCTCCAATGTGGAGTACATATGTTTGGGGTTTTTTTGCCTTATTTTAGCAAAAGCAATAATCCAAATAGTCGATTAAATTTTCCCCAAACTCACCTAATCATTTGGCTTCATGTATACATTTCCATAGTTGTCACAGCAGAAGATTATACAGTTAATGGAATGTGGAAAGTGGAATGAGACTTTACACCACCATTTTCCACATGCCACTCAGTCAATAAACAATTAAGTGCCTACCATGTACCAGAAACTATTAATAGCTAAGGAAACAAAAAGATACAAAAGCCAAGTCCTGTCCTCCAAGAGTTCACAATCTAATGGGGGAGAATACAAACAAATGTATACAAATAAGATAGCATAAACAGAAAATAACTAGAAATAGAAGACACCAGCATTGAGTTATTGGGAAAGGCTTTCTGTAGAAGGTAAGATTTAAGCAGGGACTTAAAAGATGCCTGAAAGCCGGTAGATATAGATGAAGAGAACCATATTCCATTTATGGAGGACAGACATATTAAGTGATAGGAGGTGAGAAATGGAATGTTTTGCTTGTGGAATGTCAAGGAGGCCAGTGTTACTGCCTTGAAGTGTTTGTAGAAATGCATAATACAATGTACCTCATTGAAATTACATTAAGCACCTACTATATGCCCAGCACTGTTAAGTGGTGGTTGTTTTATTAATAACAATTAACAAATAGATGGTGGCTGTTTTTAGGGTTTATGATCTAAATGGGGAGACAATAAACAAAAGGAGTCAGGAAAGTGGTAGGGGACAGTAAGTGATACTTAGCTTTGAAACATCTTATTCCTTGGAGTTGAAACCAGGCAGGTGTACCAGCAAGCACGCTGGAACATCCAGGATGGCCTGCTAGCACAATTTCTTTGATTTGCTTCTCTTAAAAGGAAGGTAACTTTTAAAGGGTCAGTAATCATCTTCTAATTACATTAATTACATTCACTAGTTCAAGGGAAAGGTCAGCATCCTGATGTAGAGAAAATACAAGTAGAGAAATTAGCATAAAGATCAACAGACAAGATTCCAACTGTCTGAGTAAAGCAATATTGCTATATACTTTACATACATCATGGGATTGAGGGGCACAGACATCTAAGCTGTTGGGGGGACTCTTAATGAATAGCCACTCAGAATCTCCATTAGGAAATCAAAAGATCCTTCTCATGAGTGAACCACAAAAGCAAAATGCCAAACTCCCAGAATATGTGACAAAAACTCAGTCCCTGATTGGCTCAGTCGGAAGGCATGAAAACTGTTTGACTCAGTACAGCAGTGAATTATCAGGGTTCAAAGGAGATTAATCTTTCAGATATTCACAATTTAGAGCGAGCCCAGGAAACTGAACTCCAACAAGAAAAAAAAATCGCACCTTGCTTATGCTCATAGCAGAAAAATAGATGCAAATGGGCAGAATAACTTGTAAGATAAGACAGAAGGGAACTAGGTTATAAAGGGCCTCTGCAGTGAGATGGAGATATTTGCTTCTTACTTTATATATTCAAAATCATGAACTTCATTATGATCATCATCATTCTCATTTTCATCTTATTTTATCTTTTTATTGGATTTTAAAAGATATATCATTTTCACCAATAGGTATCTAGCTATAATTATGCTCTCTGTCTAATTTCTGTCTCCAGATCCCAGACTTCCTTTAGGCTGCAGCTACAATCCCACTTTCTACATAAAATCTTTTCTGATTCCTATTAATACTAATGTCTGACATTATCTACAATTCATTGTGTATATGTCTTGTTTTTCCATAGGCATTTTTATGCTCTCTTCCCCTCCATTAGCCTATGAACTCCTTAAGAGGAGCAATTGCTTTTCTGTCTTTGCATACTGTGCTTAGGAGTAGGCCATCAGATAATAGGTACTTAATAAATGCAGATTTTCTTGACCATATTTAATCATCTATTTGCTATTGCATAGGTATCTGTGTTTAAATTCATAGTGTTTTTTTTTAACTTAATGGTATTATTACTAACATTATGATGATATCTTTTTTTTCATCTTTGTCTATGGGGCTCAGATTAAAATTGCCTTTAGCCAACTTACTATCCTGTTATTATTCCTTTTCTATTTAATGCTCTGAACACTAATGTATATCTTTTTTTTGTAATTAAATAAAAGTATTAGGACAAAAACATCATCTCTAGGCTCACTGAAATCTTCCTAGATAAAACTCTAATAATGAAAATAAGACAGGAAAAAAAGTTGTTATTGTTTTTATTTTATTTTATCTGACTTCTGAAATCCACTTAATCCTGCTGGCCTGGCATTTCACACTCTAAGTTCATAGTTCCAAACATTTGGAGATGGATGAAAACTTAGTGCATGTCTTGTTCACCTGTTTCATTTTATAGATCAAGAGACTGTGACCCAGAAAGTACAATTTGCCCCATATTTTAAAGACAGAAATGGGAAAAAGCAAGTAAAGTTCAAGGCCATGAAGTGTTTTCAAAAGATCTAAGAGAAGATTTCCTACCGAATAATATTTCATCATAGAAATAAGAAATGGCATTTGAGTGACACAGGTTTGTGCAAGGTCACCAGCCTTACTCCAAAGCCATCTGTATCTGTAATGGAAAGGAAAGACATAGTTAACATCTTGGTTCAGCTATTTAATTATTTAGCGCCTTGTTTCAGTTAAAGTTTCTTTTAAGCCTTGCCCATGTTTATATCAAGTCTTTTTTTAAGAAAAAAACTTGTGAACCCCACAACTTGTGAACCACAGAACTTGTGAACTCCTGTTGGGAGGAGCTAATGACCATATATAAGGAGAATCCCAGACTGGGAGTGAGCAGGACTGAGAAGAACTGAGAAGAGAACTCTTGTGGTGGCACAGTTGAGAAGGAGAAAACTTGTGGTATCCAGGCACTCTATGTTTGGCTGTTCTGTCTGTGTTGATTTTTGTTCATGATACTTTGTACAGAAGCCCTGGGACCTTACTGGAAGCCCTGAGAGAGGATTTTCTGGTTGTCTGTTCACAGAAGTCCTGGAGGAGGGTTTCAGAGGTCCTGGGACTTTATTGATGATTTGTGTTGACCTCTTAGACCTTGTTTGTGGGTCCGTGTTGATTTTAATTTTGATGATTTCTGTTGACTTCTTGGACCTTGTTTATGGGTCTCTGTTGATTTCACATACAGATAATGAATTAACTATGGTGCTGGCAATGTGAATGAATGTTATTGTAGCTCTGTTAAGCTTTGTCTTCCCTGAAAGAAGAACTGTGAAGGATTTGTGGTAAACTGGACACTGAACTTCAATGTGGAATGGGAACTGGATAAGGAACTGTACAAGGAGCTTGAGGAGGAGCTGGACAAGGAGCTGAGAGCTGCCTGCCTTTGAATCCAGGTTACAGTTGGATAGATTCAGGCAGGAGCTGGGAACATAAAAGAGGACCCATGAAGCTGAGAGCCAGCCTGAAGTCAAGATGAAAGGACCTCTTTTGGGGTACTTAATGTTGACCAAGAAGATCATGATTTACTGTGACCTACAGGTAGAGAACTTTGACCTTTGTACTTTGTGTCCCTTAAGGAGGCTTGCTCCTTAAGGATGATTGAGTTAAGGACTTACTGAATGATATCTTTTGCTTAAAACTATGGGCTCACTTTAATGATAAGTCTTTATGTCATAACACTGTGAATGTTATACTTAGGTTTCTGTCAATGTTTTGTCTTAGTTTACTGTTGAATAGATAGAGAGTTCACTATACTATGTAATCAGAACCTTAAAGCTGTTCACAGCAGCAGTCCTCTGGAAAGCTGTTTGTGCTTAGCTTTAAAAGGTTCTGTGCCCTGATATTCCTCAAGATGACTGGAGATGGCCCAGGATGTGATGGGAGAACCTGACCCTTTTAGGCCAAGGCCTTTTTAGGTTCTCACTTTGAGTGAGGAAAGTCAACTTCAAGCCATGTCATCATTTTGCTGATGTCATGGTCCTCTTCAAAAATGAAAGACAAACCTAAAAGTAGTCAGAGCTGTCTAAATGGGGACCCAGCTAGTTGGGTAACTCAGCTTGACCTCTCCCTGTCCTTCCCTTTTCCCAAGGAAGGTAAATTTTGATGGCTAGAAGCTCCCCATTTACTGAGGTTTACTGCCTAGATTCCTTCCTATCCTCTTTCCTTCCTTCCTTCAGTCCTTCCTTCCTTCCTTCCTTCCTCTTTTTCCTTTCTTCTACTTTCTTTCATCTCACCCATTCTGCTCTAAAATCATAGATTGGACCACAATACATCCCTGCCCAAGCTCCACTTAATGGCTTTATTTTGGAGCCTCCTGGCTCAGGGTGATTGTCAATGAAAATTGTTTCTCTTTTCGCTAGCAACCCTGAGAGTCTTCCCCTCCCAGTTTGACTTTTTTCCTCTTTTTTTCTAATTAAAGGGGCCATCCCTTGACTCACTTCTTTAAGAGGCCTATTCCCTACATCTATATTTCTCATTCCTTTTTCTTAGAGGTCTAGTCACTGAATGGGCATTACCTCACTCAAAGTGAGAACCTGAAAAGTTCTTGGCCTAAAAGGGTCAGGGTCTCTGAATATATCCTGGGCCACCTCCAGTTGTCCTGCGGAATATCAGGCCACTGGACCCAGATGGCTTTGGAGAAGAAAGTAAGGCTTGTAACTTGAACAGCCCTCCCTCACTCAACTCAAAGTCAATGGCAAGTCATGTCATCATCTTTCTGATGTCATGGTCCTTTTCAAAAATGAAGGACAAATACATCAACAATAAGTTGCATGTATATGCATTAACTTTGACATATCTATTCCTTTTTAAAAAATATTTATTTATGAACATTTACAGGGTCTCCAAGGTAAGAGTTGGGTTCTTTTATTTTAATTCCCCCTAGATATTAATTTCTCACTTTATGTCTCTAATTTGAGAAAATCCAAAGATAAATTATCTCTGAGGCTTTTTTTCCAAGTGTATATGATAGAAGCAACATGAAGATAGATTGTTTTAATTCCCATTTGAAAACATAATCCAGATGAGGAAAATAGGAGATTAACTGCATGGAATTTTCCTGAAAGAATAATGAAGCAATATTTGTAGATACATCATTTTTGCTTGAAATTAATTCTTTCATTATTTTGTGTCAATGCCAATAGAAATCATTACCATGGAAATATTGGAGAAAATGATCACTCAGAATCATTCCGAAATATAAAGAAAAACAATTAAAATTTGTTCTAAAGTTTACAACGAATTTTACTTGCCACAGCACTGTGAGGAATACAAAGTATAATTCTCTTCATTTTAGAGATACTGAGGACCAGAGCAATTAAAGAATTTGTCCAAATTCATCAACAGGAAGTGGAAGGACTCAGAACTGAAGTCACATCTTGGGTCTTTTTAAGGAAAAATTATTTTTCACTCTCTTCTTCTTCCTATGTCCATCTTCCTTTGGACCGAACAAGCCATAATATATCCCTGGAAAATTAACCAAATATAAACACATCATAAACATTCATTTGTTCATATAATTAATTCAAGATGGAATGCTGAGCATCCAAATACTTAGAGAATGAATATGAATTTTGAAAATAGGTTGTATGGTCTATATCAATATGTACATCATCGTGTCCTAAACAGAGAATATTAAGCATATCACAAAACTGTAATAAAAAAATTTGATCACTTTCAGTCAGCACAAATAGTTTAAATAATGCATAGCAAAGATGTTATATATAATGCATTATTCATAATATTGCTCCTACATATATTTGAAAATGGTATGGTACTAGCTGCCTTGGGAATTTGTGTCATGGTATGTTATGTTGTTCATAACTTTCTACTCCACCACACTTTTTTGCCTAAAGAGGATTCTCTAATTGGATTGTCAGTCATTCACTAGCTACCTTTTCCAGGTGACACATTTTCTTTAACCATTTCTTTGTTCCATTTTTGCTTTTTGAATAATGATTCTTTCTCTCTGCTGTATCCTGCATACTTTTCCCAATCAACCTACTCTTTAGAGTTTTTTTTTCCCCCTAACTTGAACAAAGTTCTCAACAACTTCTTATGTGGTACTTAAAATCAGTGTGAATCAAAGAATCTTAGGTAGCTAGGAAATAAATTATTTTTATTTAATAAAATTTTTGTTATATTTGCTGACTGCTGAAATTTTAAAAATTTGTTACTGAAATACTGATGTTGATATCTTCCATTTTGGTCAATTTCTTAGTACTTGCAGGCATTTTTCTGAAGCTTGCTGAATTTAGAACATTTCCAACACAATCACCCTCACATTTTGCTAATTTCATTAGGAATTGAATTTTCTATTGATTTGTTTCTCTTAAAATACATACACTGAATGTCAATTTGAGGGGATTCAAAAAAAGATAAAGTAAATGAGTTACAGTATAAGAGGGCAGAGCCAAACACCCTTCCTCTTCTTTGCCCTCCACCAGTGCTGTTCCAATTATTAAATTTGGAAAGAAACATATAATGGTCAGATTTATTTTATTATATAGTTTTGGAATATTATACAAAGTAATCTTAATGATCATTTAGTTTAACTACATTATTTTTATTTGGTGAAACTGACATCCAAGTAGTGAACATGACTTGTCCAAAGTGGTATAGCCATCATAGCTTTTAAATGACAAAACAGGGACTTAAACCAAGTCTTCTAAGCTCAAATCTTTTCATTATAGACTGCCTTTTTATCAAAACCAACAAACTATAGAATCAGTATGAATTTTGAAAATAAGTTGTATGCTCTATATCAGTATGTGCAGCATCATGTCCTAAACAGGGAATATTAAGCATATCACAAAACTGTAATAAATAAATTTTATATTTGTTTATATTTTGTTTATATTTGTTTATATTTAAGGCTATGTATTCTGATCAGTAATTTTATGTTATGAGATTAATTCATGGAATAACTCAGTACTCAATATATATCTATATATGGACAATCAGGTAGCAAGTCAACATTTGTTGAACTTGTTTATGGGACTTTGCCCTTGTTGCTGTCTACGTGGAAAGAATAAACCAAAACAACAACAAAAGGATAGAAATTGATGCATTTATAAAGTACTGGGGAAATAGGATATGTGCATGGGAAAAGAATACTAGATAATTTTAAGTTAAATCTTGGGCATCAGTTGCCATTCCTGACCTCCAAGGTCACTTCCAATTCAAATGCTACAATCCTATGTACAAATTATGTGATGTATATCAGTGCTGAGGGCAATAACAATTGAATCTTGGGACAGTGATCCTCAACTATCAAGGCTTCTAAAATTCAAAGAGACAATCATCCATAAGATCCCCCATATGCCTTAATATGAAAATAAGCCCTTGTGCAGAAGAGACTTGCTTTCTAGATTTTCCACTAAAATTTGAGCACCTTGGGGGGAAGGACTGTCTTTTACCTTTCTTCCTATCCTCAGTATTTAGAACAGTGAGTGGCAGGTAGTAGATATTGAATAAAAATTTGTTAATTTGACTTGACCTTCTCTTTCTCTGGACCTCCCTCTATTCAAACTACATTAATTCCTTAAGAAAACTCAATTTTCAGAGTATTGATAACAACCTTATTCCAACCCTAATATCCTTTCTTACTGTTTTCTATCTCTTGCAAACATTGCTCAGGGGAGGAAATTGTCTCAAATCATCAGAAAGGGACACAAAAGATGACCTTGAATTAAAATTTATCATTATGAATTCTCTATTTGTTTTCCAAGTGTACCTCAATGTAGACAAGGGTACAAGAGCCATGCTGAGGTAGAATATGTGGGACAAATGCCCTGCTGGATGTCTTCCTTTCATTGAAAACATGCCAGGAAAGCACAAAGCATGCCCAGTAGGAAAGGTAACTGTGGAATCCAGATGGCTGAGGCCAAATAGTCTCACTGTGATACATATCCATCCTTATTCTTAGTTACAGAATCAGCAAAACTATAAGGGCTTTTGGTAATTTTGTTGCCAGTAAAAATCCCATTGTGTAAGTCAGATATAGTAGAAGAAGAACAGTGGTGAGACCTCAGTTCCAATCCTTGTTCTGCTCCACTTACTCAATCTTGACAAGTCAGTCATCTTCTTGCGGTCTTGCTTTACTTATCTGTAAAATAAAGGATTTCAATTAGATGAAGCTATGGACCCTCCTCCCTCTAAATCTACAATCCTATGACCTCATTTTCAATGATGTTTAATTTCCTTATAGTTCCCGTCAGTGATGAAATATAGCTATTTTTCTCCGGTGAAAAAGAAAAACTACAAAGCATCTGTCTCTTGCTGACTTAGTTTTACAACTTTCCTTATTATTCAAATATTTATTTCTCAGCATTAAGGTTGTCCAACCCCTACAAGATGGAGGAGATAGGAAAATCAATGGGTTTTGGATTTGGGATCTGAGTTCAAAATTTGCTTCTAACACTACCTGAGTGACCTGTCCTGTGGATTTTATTTTTTTTTTTTCTGTAAAATGTGAAATCTCTAAAATTCCTTCAGTCTTTAAATGTGTAGTGCCTACAAGGCTACCACCTGCTGCAGGCCTTCTCAGTACCCCTCAGTCACAAATTGTGATGCTGTCTGTACATATGAAAGCATATACTTAATATGTGCACATTATTTTCCCCTCTAGATTGTGAGCTTCTTGGGGTGAGGGCTTGTGGTTTTCCCTTTGCATGTATATCCCTCCAGTTTAACACAGAACCTGGAAATTAGTAGTGAGTGCTGCAACATAATAATAGTTTTATTGAGTTTTTGAGCATGCAAATATTTTGATATATGTAGTGATGTATACTGTTGTATGTATTTGTAAAGTCTGTTTTTAAAGCAAAGTGTTGAACTTAATTGCCAAACAAAAAGATAAATCTTTGCTACAATAGAGACTTCCTTTAAACATATAGACAATGAAATCTATAAGTTAATGATCATAATTGATGTTCATTCATTTAACCATCTTTAAATCTACATAATTATATGATGATAAAGTATATTTAATCACATGAAATCTTTTCCGATAGTCTATAAGGATATCATGGAAGATTATGAAATATAGCCCTACTTACTATGCTTATGACATTTCCCAAATTTATATTACACTACTAAAAATGAGGTGAGTACAACATGGCCTATTCCTTTACTGCCTCTTGATGATAACTACTACTCTTTTGAATTTCCAAAAAAAACCAAAAACATTATATTTGTTAGGGAATATTTCTTACCTTATCTTATACTTACTTCAACTCCTGGTCTATAAGCCTCTCCACTCTGAGAGCTGCTTCTTCAGATAGAATATCCAGCAGTGAATGCTCAGGCTGCAATCACAGAATGTCCCCCACAAACACACGCTGCACCGTGATATGAGTTTCAATCGTTTCTTTTTATTCTATCACTATTATTATAAGCTGAGCGTGTTAGCGTGCAAGACCCAAAAGACAAAAATGGCCGAGAGAGCTACACACACGAGGTTCCCCTTTTTATACCCTAGCTTTTGAACCCCGCCTCCGAGTGCCGTCATCGCCCAGTGAGCCACTCACGTACCATCCCGAAGACAAGGAGACATCTCGCGTAATCATGCGGTCTTTATTGCCAACGTGGCATCCTAGTTCCAACCCTAAGGCTGAACTGAGTGCTCACGATCAAGGCTAACAGACATGCGCGGGCCTCTACTCCATCCCCAGACTGTCACGGTGCACTCCCAGCGGCTGATGACGTCAAACACTCTTACATCTCCCTTTTCTTGTTATGCGGGTGACCGCCCAGGCCCTCCCCAAGGGAAAAGGCCAGCCTTTAAAGAAATCAAAGCCCGTTTCAAAAGCATAAAAAGCCATTGCCATAAGCAACATAAAACTATAAGGCCTACTATAAAATAGAAAAGTGGTATAACCACAGCCATAATCATTGACCAAAATTTTTGTCCTAACATTCATTTAACAAAATCTTTTCCCGTTGATTGCGGTAGGGCAAAGGAATCAGCCTCCTTTTGCATATCAGCAACGAACTGTGCTAATTGTGCAATTTCTGATGTAACATTGCTGGCTAGAAAAACTCCTTGTAGGTGTTGTTTAATAATCTCCCACTCTGAAGGAAAGGAGGAATTTGACCTGTTAAAAGATAGTGCTGTAACACAAACCCATGGGTGGTATTTATAGTGGCACGGGATTTTCAAACTCAACTCTAGAAGAGCCAGTTCATTTCCCAAAGCCAATGTGGTCTGTTCCACAGCTAAAAGTTCATTTTGTAA
>JAQQSV010007386.1:0-14036 GCA_028646515.1 Pseudochirops corinnae
CTACCTGAAAGCCATGATCAGAAACAGAACCTAGAAATAATCCTTCAAGAAATACACAAGGAAAATTGTCCTGATATTTTAGAACCAGAGAGCAAAATAGAAATTGAAAGAATTCACCCATCACCTCTTGAAAAAAGATCCCAAAAAGAAAACTCCTAGAAATATTATAGCCAGGTTCAGAGTTCCCAGACCAAGGAGAAAATATTACAAAAGCCAAGAAGAAACAATTTGAATATTGTGAAAACACAATCAGGATAACACAGGATCTAGCAGCTTCTACATTAAGGGATTGAAGGGCTTAGAATATGATCTTCCAGAGATCAAAAGAGCTAGGATTAAAACCAAGAATGACCTACCCAGCAAAACTGAGTATAATGTTTCAGGGGAAAATATGGTTGTTCAATGAGGTAGAGGACTTTCAAGCATTCTTGATAAAAAAGAACAGAACTGAATAGAAAATTTGACATTCAAATACAAGAAAGAAGAGGAGAAGCATGAGAAGGTAAACAGGGAAAAGAAATCATAAGGAACTTATAAAAGTTGAACTATTTATATGCCAACATGGAAAAACAATAATTGTAACTTAAACTTTTCTCAGTATGAGAATAGTTGAAGGGAACATAAATGTGTGTGTATACATACATATGTCTATATAGGAGGGTATATATGCATATGAATACATATGTGAGTGTGTGTATATATGTGTACAGGTATATATAGACAGAGGGCACAAGATCAATTGAATAGGAAGGGATGATATTTAAAAGGTGAAATTGAGAGGTGAGAGAGGAATATAATGAGAGGAGATGGGGAGAGACAGAATGGGGTAAATTATCTCATATAGAAGAGGCAAAGGATAGCTGTTACAGAGGAGGGGAAGAACAGGAAGGCAAAAGGGAATGGGTCAACCTTACTGTCATTGAATTTGGCTTAGGGAGTGAATGACATACTCTTTGAATTTGATATCTTGCCCTACAAGAGAGTAGGAGGGAAGAGGATGAGAGAGGGGATGATGGAGAGGAGGGAAGGTGAGGTGGAGGGTAGTTAGAAGCACACACTTTTGTAAAGGGACGTGATCAAAGTAGAGAATAGAACAAGTAGAGGGGAAGAGAATGAAGGGAACTATAGTCAGGCTTTCACAATATATCCACTATGGAAATGTTTTCTTAACTACACATGTACAACCTATGTTGAATTGCTTATCTTCCCTGTAAGGGTGGCAGATGAGGGAGGAAGGGAAAAAATCTGAAATTTAAAGTTTTAAAATCAAATGTTTTTTTAAAAAAATATATCATTATTGTTATTATTATTATTATTTTTATTTTTTTTTTACATGCAGCTGGGAAATAACATATAAGGCACTGGGGTATGGAGATCCATCTTGCCCTACCAGAAAGTCAGAGGAGGGATGGGAGAGGATACAGGAGAAAGCAGATTGGGGGAGGTGTTATTCAGTGGGATTGCTGTTTCGGTGAGGTGGGTAGGGGAAAGACAGGGAGAAAATTTGTAACTCAAAATCTGAATGATGTGAACTGAAAATAAATACAAAAGTTAATTTTTAAAAAAGGAACTGTAAAAAAAAAAAGGAACTGTAGTTTCTACATGTAAATATGCCTAATGAAATCTCATTTTTTGGACTAAAAAAATCCTATAATCAATCTTATAACACTAAGACTGGGATTGATACCTCAAAAGTGGCTTACCCCTTCAAAATCCCAAACTGGGGGTGGGAAGGTAGGGAGGTAGCATGGTTAATCTTTATACACTTAAGATTGAGAAGGAGATTGGAAGGGATATAATCAAAGACGTTGACAGAAAGACTGGAGGTAAGGTGTTCATGTAGTGGCAGGAGGAAGAGAAGTTTGTTTTTCTTTTGCGGAGGTATTTTTGGTTATTTCAGTGTCACTGATTTTCTTAATAATAGATATTTTTTTATGTATTTAAAAAGTTTTTTTCTAAGAAGGGATTCATAAGCTTCACATACCATCAAAGAAGTTAAGAAGCCATAGTGTAGAGGAAGTCCATCATAACACTAGGTTTATTGTTTCAAGATAACTTATACAACTGCCAGAACTTGGAGATCATGGCAATTCTCTAAGGATGCACATTATGGCAGTTCACATAGCTTTGAGGGAAAGTTTCAAGGATCCCGAATCAGAGTTTCTGAGGAGTTTTGTTAGGAGGAAAGGGGGATAAGCCCAAATAGGTCGATTATGTTTTCAACCCCTACGGTTACTGGCAGGAAGGCAAAAAACAGATAGGAAATAAGATTCCAGCTTGAAAACTCCCAGATACAACACAAATGGGATTCCAGAAAAGAAATAGTAATGATGTATCAATAATAGGGGTAGGGAGATCACTAAGGGATAGATAGTGTAATGGATAAAGATAGACTAGATCTGAAAAATCAGATTTACCTGAGGACAACAAATTCACGTTCCTCCATGTTCGTGGATACAGTATAAACTATTCTGAACTTTTGAAGGGAAATTAGAAAATGAGGGCTTAGAAAGAAACATGGCCTTTAGTGGTTTGTATTTCAGGATATCTATTTCCAAAAGATCAGGTTAAATGAGAAGTTATTTGCTTTTATGGTTCAAGGTCACTGCTAGTACTGACATTTATCAAGGGACCTGATAAGACTACATGATAGGATTAGGTGAGATATTTAAAAGAAAGTTCTTTTGACTTTTAGCCTTAGCTTGAAACAAAGGAAAACAACTAAGCAACAATGTGGAATGTATACAAGGATTAATGTGCTTTAAGCTCATACACAAAGCAGTCACAAACACTTTGAATCAAGAGTTTTCTCCAATCTCATGCCCTTAACTCAATATTTTAGTCAAACTTTAAAAAATTATAAATATTTTTTTTTCTGGAAAATTATTCCTGTCTTTCCTCCTGATATTAAACAAAACACATTTTCAGAGATGTTCCAACCCACAATTAACCCATTTTTGTTGGATATTTTATAAATAACATTTATTAAGTGATAGATGTCAAACCTTTCCACCTTTGGATTATTGAGAGAACAGAGGGAAGCTCACTTACTCTGATACAGTGCTAAATTTGTCCTTAGTGTTGACCAAGATTAATTTAGTTAAGTTCTAATTGTAAAAGATGAGGAAGAGAACTGAATATGTATATGAGAGTGGAAGAGTTTGGTTTCCCCAGGAGGAATTTGTGTTAATAATCAAGAAAATTCAATGAGGACATGTAAGAAGATTGCCCATTCCTCCTGGCACTTGGCATGCTCCTCCTAACTCTGCCCCCTTTTGTCCTTACTTTGTGACTTTGAATCCTATGCTAGTTGCTTCTCATCTCAAATCATGCATACACAGAATTTGAGAGCTGGAAAGGACCTGAAAGACCATCTTGGCTGGTCCAACGTATGTACAAATAGTTATCTAGATTTGCAGGAAGACACATTCTGGTAGGTGGATTGGGGTTGGGGCAGAGGAGGCAGGGAGACAATTGCTTCCCAGACTGGTCATTTCTCTTTTCCTAACATTAAGCCAAAATGCTCTTCTGCACAACTTTCACCCATTGTTCCTACATATGACTTATGTGGTCAAGGAGAATAAATATCACTCTTTCATATGATATCCCTGTAAATACTTGAAAATTGTTGTCATTCTCCCTCCCTGTCTCCTAAACCTTCTCTTCTTCAATTCCTTCATCTGAGCCTCATCTTAGAGATCTTCACCAAAATGTTTGTCCTAATTTGGATGGTCTCCAGACCATCAGTGACCTCTTCGGTGGGGCTACCATTAATATTCCACTGCTTATCTTGCCAAGACACAGCCAAAGATTAACCCAGACTGGACACCTTTCCTTATTTCCTACCTAGGGAGGTAGGAAATTTCCCCATTCAAAGTCATCAGTCACTGGTCCTACTTCAGGTCCCTTTTGGATATGGAACTCCCAAACCATGTTACTATTGTGATTAGAAATAAGGATTCATAATCTTATCAAAATATCCATATGTCATTAAGTGCCAGGTTTGGCCATGACAACTTTATTATTGCTGTGTGATTTTGAAGAGTATTTCTATGTCTTTTCTAAAGCTAGTATTAATGCCTCCAGTATTTTTTTAACCAATGTCTTTCATACAATGACCCCCAAGGTATATTTCTACTGATTCCACACTAATTGCTATATGATCTTGGTCAGGTCAGGTCACTTGGTCTCCTTTAGCCTCATCTCCCTCCTCTGTAAGATGAGAATAACACAATTCCATATGCGCTTACTAAGTAACTAGTGTATATAGAGCTCCATTCTAAGAACTGGGAGAGATATGAAGTTTTTATGACAAAGTGCCTTCCCTCAAGCAGTTTATAGTGTAATAGGAGAAGAAAAACATATAAACCATTAAGTGTTATACAGTAATATATTAAGAGTGCATCAGAGAAATGTACATGGAGGATTCATGGTGTGAGGTAGAATATGAATTGGATTTAAAAGCAACTATGTAATGACAGAATCAGAGTTTAATTTTATGTGATCTATTACAAATACAGTTTGGAATGATTATTGCTCATAACAAAACCTTCATTCATTAAACATACTTTCTTTTTAATTACATTTTGTGGAAGATACTGTGTTGTGAATTTTGGAAGATATAAAGAAGATAACAAAGTCCCTTCCCTCAAGGAAATTACAGAAACACTGTAGTCTAGTGTCAACAGCCTCCATGACAGATACTACATGTCAAATCTTGACTATTATGGAGGACAGTTCATAGAGGTTGATAACCCCAGGACACAGCAGTAGGCATTCCTACTCATAGGAATAGGAATTTCTGGAATAAAACAGGCACATAACAGAGGATTCAGTTTCAAGGGCTGTTAGTTATTAAAGTAACCACCATTATTCTGCATAAGCAAAATACAATTTAAAGTGACTTTAAGAATGAGAGATAAGTAGAAGAGCCCCCTAATTAATTGTGCTTACCCAAATCTCTCTCCTAATATCAATATTTTTTTCTCTACATCCTCACACTTTATAATTTCATTAGGTCTCTAGGATTAATTATCTTCTCTATGTAGATCACTCCCAATAATATATTTTATCATTACTGTTATTATTAATAATATTGTATATAACATAATATTGTGTATATAATATAATATTGTTAATAATAACATAATAACTATAGCTACAATTTATAGAGCTTTTTAAGGTTTGCAAAGCACTTTACAAATATTATTTCATTTTATCCTCACAACAACCTTGGGAGGTAAGGGCAATTTTAATTCCCATTTTAAAGATTAGAAAAATGAAGCATACACAAGTTGTGGCCCAGAGCCACACATCTATTAAGTGTATGAGGCAGGATTTGAACTCAGTTATTCCTGCTGAGTTCAGGACTCCATTCATTGTGGCACCTAGCTGGCTCTGTCTTCCTTTTCAGCCTACATCTCTCTCCTGAGTTCTAATTTTGAACCCTCAGTTTCCTGCTCGATGTCTTAATTGGAAGTCCCAAATTCACCTGAAATTTAACATGACCAATATGAAATTCATGATTTTTCCTCTCACTCCTTTAAATTATACCTTTTTAAAGGATCACTTTTGGTATCAAGAATATGTCCAACCTTCTGGTCACCCAACTTTGCAGTCTTTGAATTATCCTTGACACTTCTATCTTTCTCACTTCTCCTTCTTGATAATGAACTGCCAAGGCTTCCAACATTACTGCCATAGCTCTCATATTCTTATCCTTTTTCTCTGATCACATTCCTATCCCCCTTATTCTGCTCTGCACTATTTCTCTCATGGACTATGACAACAGAGATCTAATTAGTCTCTCTGCATTCCTCCTCCTTACCAAAACACCAAAACAAACAAACTTCCTAAAATATAGGTGTGACCTTGCCATTCCCCTGTTTAGAATCTTCTTTGGCTCCCTAATGCCTCTAGTATGAAACACACACCCCTTAACTTAGTATTTAATATCCTGCACAATCTTGCTCCAGTCCTCCTTTCTAGAATTATAAACCACTCACTCTGTCCACATCCAACTATAAAGGCTATTGATTAATCCAGTACTAGGGATTCCAGGTTCAAATCTTTATCTGCTGGGCCATCTAGCTGTCTCCTACAGACAATGGTTTCATCCATACAAATGAAAAGAAAACAAAGTGAGACTGAATAGTGTATTAGTATAATAAGCAAATTTGCCCCCAGAGAAGAAAGGAAAAATACTTCTCTCTCCCTTCTTTGCACTATGGCTGCAAAATGTTGTATATCCCATCAAATTGATTTTGCTAAGCTGTTTTTATTTTTCTTCTTTTACACTTTGTTAATAAGGCAAACTTGCTTGAAGTGGGGCTATCCTTACAAAAGACTGAGAAATAAATGTGATCCAAGAATAAAAGAGTTGAATACACAAAATAAAAATAAGAACTCTGGAGTGAGACGATGATGATGATGATGATGATGATGATGATGATTACAAGAATTTCTATTCTTTAACAAGGTCTAAGTTTTCAACTCTACCTCCCCACATATATACATACATAGATACATACAAGCAATGTCTACATTAGTTTTTACAGATGCACCCAACAACCTTAGCATTAGGGGTGAAGCCAAGATGGCAGACTGAAAGCAGGAACTCACCTGAACTCCTCTGTGAATTCTCTCAGTTACCTCTAAAAAGTGAGTCTGAACAGATTCTAGGGTGACAAAATCCATTGGGAGATAGAGCAAAGCAGATTCCTAGACCAGGAAAGTGCACACATAGGACTGGGCAGAGCAAGCACAGAGTGCGAGGGGGATGTACCAGCATGGACCCAAGACCAGACTACAGCAGAGCCAGAGTGATCTCCAGTGAGCTGATTAACCAACCACAGTGGTGATTCACAGACCTCTCACCACAGAACTGAGGATTTGTGGAAACCGGGTAAGAGATAATTGTTGGGTCAGCCTGGAGCTATCAACCCAGAGCCTGGATGTTTAAAAATCACCTGCCTGAACTTCCAGGAGCCAACATGGCAGAGTAAAACCTATCTTCTCTAAACCCCCATCCTGACCCTGAAAACCAGAAATTTTTGCCTGAGTGTAAAATTCTGAAATAGTGGAACCAGCATCAGTCTTGGGAGTCCTAGAGGAAGTGTGTGGCTGAGGCTTTGCAGAGCCTGAAGTGAAAGGTGGGAGGCATCCCAACAAGCTCAATCTCAGCTGACCAGCCAGAGATCCCGAAGCCCAGGAGGGATGGAGCCAGCAAGCACTAACACCAGAAGCCAAGGTGTGCCTTAGCACAATTAGGGGAATCTACAGACACCAGTTCAGCCAGACACCACCTGCTGAGCCTGCCTGAGCTCTAACCCAGGGGCACAGAGGCAGAAACCTGAAGTGCCAGACTACCCCTCCCCCACACATTACTCTGTGACCCTCAGGGTAACCCAGGGGAAACACTGAAAGTCTGGGCCTTGGCCTCAGTCTAGACACCCAGAGGATATAGCATAGAAAGTCAACAATTGGGCCTCTAGCTTCCAGCTTGAGAAGCATGGGTCAGAGCCCTCTGTACCTCAAAAGCAGAAATCCATTTTAAAAGCCAGGAAATGGGCAATCACAATGGGTGAGAAGCAAGCTGGAAAAACAAAACCAAAGACAATTGAACCCTATTTTTGTGAGCAATAAGAAACAATTTCAGAAGGGGACGGCATTGACTCTATACCCACACCTGAGATCACAGAAGAAAATATGATTTGTTCCCAAGCCCAAAAAGCATTCTTAGAAGAGCTCAAGAAGTATTTTAAAAGCCAAATTAGAAAGGTAGAAGATGAATTGACCAATTCTTTAAAAATTACAATTGCCAAAATGGAAAAAAAAAATCTCAGTGAAAGAAAACAAATCCTTAAAAAGTAAAATTTGTGAATTGGGAAGGGAGGTTCAAAATCTAACTGGAGAAAATACCTGCCTAAAAATGGAATCTGAACATATGGAAAAGGAGTTTCAAAAACTAACCAAGGAAAATAGTTTGCTCAAAATTAGAATCAGTCAAATCAAAGCTAATGACTCTATGACACATCAAGAATCAGTCAAACAAAACCTAAAGATTGAAAAATTAGACAAAAATGTAAAATATCTCATTGGAAAAACAAATGACCTGGAGAACAGATCCAGGACACATAATCTAAGAATTATTGCTCTACCAAAAAGTCATGATGAAAAAAAAAGCCGAGAAAACACCCTCCAAGAAATTATCAAAGAAAATTTGTGGGGGGTGGAGTCAAGATGATGGCATAGAAACAGGAGAACTCTGTGAGCTCCCCCCAATACTACTTCAAATACCTATAAAATACGACTCTAAACAAATTTTAGAGCTCCAGATTCCACAAAAATGATGAAATAACAAAATTCCCACCGCAGGCAGCCCAGCAGGTGGTCCTTTCAGCACACTGGAAACAGAGCCCAGCCTCATATGGTTTCAGCCCCAGGGAGTGCAGGAGAAGCCACAGCTGGAGCATTAAGCAGAGTGGATCAGCAGCAGCTGTGGTGATTTCCAGAATCACCAACCCACAAGAGCAAAGGACAAAGGGAAAAGGTCAATGGAACTTGGCTAAATCTGGGGGAGATGGTCCAGCCGAAATGCCTCCAGAGCTGAAAGCAGTCTGAAGTGAAGGCCCACGTGGCTGCTTCACAAGGTTCAGGCCTGCAGATTGCAGGGGGACCAAGTGATCATTCAGAGGCTAAGTGCTCTTGCCTTGAGGTTCCTGGATCAGATTGAGGTCTTGGGTGATGGTCCTGAGGTGCGCTTTCAGTGAGCCAAAGCTGGTAGGGGCTGCAAAAAAAAGCAGCCTCCTAATGGCTCCAGCAGCTGCAAAAACCTCAGCAATTTGGGACAAAGCTCTCCCCTCTAAAAGCAGAGTTTTACTACTGAGCCCAAAAGCCAAGTAATTGACTGGCAATATAAGCAGGCAAAGGAAGCAAAGCAAGCCCAGAAATCCAACTTCAGCTTCCTTTTTTAGGGACAAAAAGGACCAAAGCATGGAACAGGAGGAAGACAACACAGTGAGAATTCTAGCACTAAAAGCTTCCAAGAAAAATATAAACTGATTACAGGTCATGGAGGTGTTCAAGAAGGACTTTGAAAATCAAGTGAGAGAAGTGGAGGAAAAATTGTGAAGAGAAATGAGAATGATGCAAGAAAAGCATGAAAAGAGAGTCAACAACCTGACTGAAGAAAGTAACATCTTAAAAAATAGACTAACTCAAATGGCAAAAGAGGCCCAAAAAGCCGATGAGAAGAAGAATGACTTAAAAAGTCAAATTTGCCAGATGGAAAAAGAATCTCAAAAGCATTCTGAAGAGAATAATTCCTTCAGAATTAGAGTGGAACAAATGGAAGCAAATGACTTCATGAGAAATCAAGATACTATTAAACAAATCCAAAGAAATGAAAAAATCTAAGGCAATGTGAAATATCTCATTGAAAAAAAAGCACTGACCTGGAAAATAGATCCAGAGAGACAATTTTAAAATTATTGGACTACATGAAAGCCATGACCAAAAAAAGAACCTAGAAATCATCCTTCAAGAAATTCTCAAGGAAAATTGCTCTGATATTTTAGAACCAGAGGGCAAAATAGAAGTTGAAAGAATTCACCAATCACCTCTTGAAAAAGATCCCCAAAAGAAAACTCCTAGGAATGTTATAGCCAGGTTCTGAGTTCCCAGATCAAGGAACAAATATTACAAGCTGCCAAGAGAAAGAATTTGAATACTGTGGAAATACAATCAGAATCACCCAGGATCTAGCAGCATCTACATTAAGGGACCTAAGGGCCTGGAATATGATATTCCAGAGATCAAGGGAGCTAGGATTAAAACCAATAATCACCCACCCAGCAAAACTGAGTATAATGTTTCAGGAGATTTAATGAGGTGGAAGACTTCCAAGCATTCTTGAGGAAAAAACCAGAACTAAACAGAAAATTTGGCATTCAAACACAAGAAGCATGAGAAGGTAAACATAGAAAAGGAAACATAAGGAACTTATCAAAGTTGAACTATTTACATGCCAACATGGAAAAATGAGAATTGTAACTTGTGAAACTTTTCTCAGTATGAGAAAAGCTGAAGAAAATATAAATGTATATGTATATGTATATGTATGTATATATATATATATATATGTGTGTGTGTGTGTGTGTATGTGTGTGTGTGTATACATATATGTATACATACACTTATGTCTATATAGGAGGATATACATGCATATGAATACATATGTGAGCACGGGTATTTATGGATATGTAGACAGAAGACATCAATTGAATAGGAAGTGATGATATTTTAAAAGGTGTAATTAAGAGGTGGGAGAGGAATAGAATGAGAGGAGACAGGGAAAGACAGAATGGGGTTAATCATCTCATATAAAAGAGTCAAGGGATAACTTACAATGGACAGGAAGGCAAAAGGGAATGAGTCACCCTTACTCTCACTGAATTTGGCTTAGGGAGGGAATGACATACACTCTAAATTGGTTATCTTGCCCTACAGGAGAATAGGGAGGATGAGGATGAGAGGGGGGAGGATGAAGGGGAGGGCAGGGTGGCAGGGAGGGATGTTAGAAACACACACTTAAGTAAAAGTACAGGGACAAAGTAGAGAATAAAACAAGGGGAGGTGGGATAGGAAGGAGGGAAATATAGTCAGTGTTAAATAATATGTTCATTGTGGAGATGTTCTATGTAACTATGCATGTATGGCCTGTATTGAATTACCTGACTTTCCAGTTGGGGATGGTGTCAAAAGAGGAATGGAAAGAATCTAGAATTTAAAGTTCTAAAATCAAATGATAAATAAATATGTAAATATATATATAATTTACATGCAATTGGGAAATAAGATATACAGGCACTGGGATAGGGAGATCCATCTTACCCTAACAGAAAGTCAGAGGGATGATGGAGGAGGATATAGAAGAGAGCAGATGGGGGAGGGGGTAAACAGTGGAATCGCTGTAATGGGGTGGTGGGTAGGGGAAAGATGAGGAGAAAATTTGTAATTCAAAATCTTGTGGAAATCAATGATGTAAACCAAAAATAAATAAATAAATAAACAAAGGTTTTAAAAAAAAAAGAAAGAAAACTTCTCTGAGGTCCTACTACCAGAAGGTAAAATAGTTATCAAAAGAATTCACTGGACACCTCCTAAATGAGATCCCAGATTGAAAACTCCAAGAAATATTGTAGCTAAATTCCACAATTATCATTTCAAGGAGAAAATACTGCAAGCAGCCAGAAAAAAAAATTCAAATATCATGGAACTAAAGTCAGGATCACATAGGACCTAGAAGCTTTTGCATTAAAAGACTGGAGGAATTAGAATACGATATTTCATAAGGCAAAAGAGCTTGGACTGCAATCAAGGATCAACTATCCAACAAGGCTAAGCATAATCTTTCAGACAAGGAGATGGTCATTCAACGAAATAATGGACTTCCAGATCTTCCTGATGAAAAAGTCAGAGGTCAATGAAAAATCTGATCTCCAAATACGAAACTCAACAAAGACATAAAAAAGTAAACAAGGAAAACACACACACACACACACACACACACACATGCACATGCACATTCACAAACACACACACACTCACGTAACACATGATTCGATAAGAGCAAACTGTTTACATACCTATATGGGAATCTGATATCTGTCAATATTGAGAATTGTGTAATTATCACAACATTTTAAAGGGATATACATAGATAGAGGATATGGGTATAAATGAACTAATTTGATGATAAAAAACCTTATTAAGGGGTGCAAAGGAATTGTAATGGGTGAAAAGGAAAGAAGGAGGCAGAAAATGGTAAATTATGCCACATGCAGAGAAATAAAAACATACTATGGTAGAGGGAATGAAGGGAGGGAGATGAACCTTATATGAACTTTATTGTCATTGGTTTTGGTTCAAGGATAGAACAGCATAATCAGTTAAATATAGGATTAGAGTAGTGAGTCAGTGGAATAGATTAGGAACAGGAGACACAACAATTAATGAATATGGTAATCTACTGTTTGATAAACCCAAAGACACCAGCTTTTGGGAAAAGAGCTCACTGACAAAAACTGCTGGGAAAACTGGAAAGTAGTGTGACAGAAACTGGGCATAGACAAATATCTTGCACCATATACCAAAATAAAATCTAAATGGTTGCATGATGTAGGTATAAAGGCTGATGCTGTAAGCAATCTTGGAAAGCAAGGAATAGTTTACCTGTCAGATTTATAGAGAAGGGAAGATTTAATGACCAAATAAGAGAGAGCATTAAGAAATGCAAAATGGATAATTTGGATTACATTAAATTGAAAAGTTTTGTACAAACAAAGCCAATGTAACCAAGATTAAGAGGGAAGTGGGAAATTGGGAAAGAATTTTTACAAGCAGTGTCTCTGATAAAGGCCTCATTTCTAAAATGTACAGGGAATTAAGTAAAATCTATAAGAATACAAATCATTCCCCAATTGATAAATGGGCAAAGGATATGAACAGGCAATTTTCAGAGGCAGAAACTAAAGACATTTGTAAGCATATGAAAAAATACTCTAAATCACTATTGATTTGAGAAATACAAATCGAAACAACTTTGAGGTACCACATCTCACCAGCCAGATTGGCTAAGATGACAAAACAGAAAAATGATAAATGTTGGAGAGGATATGGAAAAACGAGAACATTAATGCATTGTTGGTGGAGTTGTGAACTGATCCAACCATTCTGGAGAGCAGTCTTGAGCTATGCCCAAAGGGCTATAAACAAGCACATACCCTTTGACTCAGCAATACTACTTCTAGGGCTATCTCCCAAAGAGATCATAGAAGTGGGAAAAGGACCCATATGTATAAAAATATTTATAGTAGCTCTTTTTGTGGTGGCAAAGAAGTGGAAATCAAGGGGATGTCCATCAATTGGGGAATGGCTAAACAAGTTGTGGTATATGAATGTAATGAAATATTATTGTGCTATAAGAAATGAGTAGCAGATGGACTTCACAATAACCTGGAGAGACATATAAATTGATGCTGATTGAGGAGAGCAAAACCAGGAGAACTTTGTACACAATTACATTCACATCCTATGTGTGATGACTAACTTTGATAAAGTGGGCTCCTCTCAGCAATGAAAGGTTAGAAGACAACACCAAAAGACTCATGATGGAAAGGGATATCCACATCCAGAGAAAGAGATGCGGAGTCTGAATGCAGATTGAAGCACATTACTTGCTCTCTCTCTTTTGTGTTGTTTTTTTTTTTTTATTTTGTCCCTTCTTTCTCATTGTTCACTTCATTGGTTATAATTTATCTTTACAACTTGACTAATGTTTAATGTGAAGGTATTTGTAGATCCTATATTTGATTGCATGCTGCCATGGAGGGGAAGGGGGAAGGAGAGGGAAGGGGAAAAAATTTGAAACTCAAGGGATCATGGAACTGAATGTTGTGAATTAGAGGTAAATAAATAATTTGAAAAAAAGAAAACTTAGTATTATTAGTTTCATGATCATAAGAAAAGAAGTTGCATCACCACCAGTGGTTTTCAAAATGCTCCTCCCTCCCCAGAGATTGAGTTCTTTCTCAAATTTCTGTCTGACAACCTGGTAAACTCACAGTTCAATACATCCATAGGCTACCCCTGGGTTACCTGGTTGCCCATGGGGCCAGATGTATTCTTTTTTTTTTTTTAATTTTTTTTTATTTACTCATTTACTTTTAATTTACAAGATTCAGTTCCACAATCACTTGAGTTTCAGATTTTCTCCCCTCCCTTCCCCCCCGCCCAAAGGTGGCGTGCAATCACGTATAGGATCTGCAAATACTTTCACATTGTACAATAGTTTGGTCATATAGAAGGGTTGTAACCAATGAGTGATCACTGGGAAAAGGAAAAAAAAAAAAAGCAAAACCAGACATGAAAGAGAATGATAACGAGTTTTGCTTCAGTCTCCATTTAAACTATAGTCTTTCTATATCTTTCTCTGAGTTTAGGTATCTCCTTCCATCTTGAGGCTTGTAGAGTTG
>JAQQSV010007387.1:0-14036 GCA_028646515.1 Pseudochirops corinnae
CTACTCCATAAATCTGACAGGTAAACTATTCCTTGCTTCCCCAGATTATTTACAGTATCAGCTTTTGTACCTAGATTGTGCACCCATTTAGACTTGACTTTGGTGTACAGTGTTAGATGATGATCTATGCCCAATTTTTGCCATACTATATTCCAATTTTCCCAGCAGTTTTTGTCAAATAGTGAGTTCTTATCCCAGAAACTGGTGTCTTTGGGCTTATCAAACAGTATATTACTATAATCATTGACTAGAGTCTTTTGTACCCAATCTATTCCATTGATCTACTACTCTGTTCCTTAGCCAGTACCAAGCGGTTTTGATGACTGCTGCTTTGTAATACAGATTAAAATGTTGTACGGCTAGGCCACCTTCCCTAGCATTTCTTTTCGTTAATTGCCTCGATATTCTGGACTTTTTGTTCTTCCAAATGAATTTTGTCACTATTTTTTCTAGTTCTATAAAGTAATTTTTTGGTAGGTTGATTGGTATGGTGCTATATATGTAATTTAATTTAGGTAAAATTGTCATTTTTATTATATTAGCTCAACCCAGCCATGAACAATTGATGTTTTTCCAATTAGTTAGATCTGATTTTATTTGTGTGAAAAGTGTTTTGTAGGTGTGTTCATAAAGGTACTTGTTTTTCCTCTGTAGTTCCTTATTTATGATTTGCTACAGCTTGCTCACACTCATGCTATACCTCTCCATTAGCCTCTGTGAGATAATTAATTTTTAATCCTTTGGAGACTGTAGACTTCCATGTCTTATAAACATGCAACAATGCTGGTAAAATATCTGTATTAAAAAGGAGATTAAAAATCTCCCTTGTTTCTGGGAGATCTTTGGTGTCAGTAAAGAAGCATCACAATTTCCTGAAAACAATGAAACTTGTTCTTCTTCTCTGGTTTAACAGTGGAAAGTGTGCCACCCTGAGAATCATCACTGCTGAATTCCATTGCCAGCTTTGACTTTTACTAGGTGTCTGACTATACACAAATCACTTAACCTGGGGCTCAGTTTCCTCATCTATAAAATGGGGTTAACATTACTTGCATTATCTGCCTCATAGGAACATTGTATGGAAATTGCTTTGTTAATCTCAAAGAACTATGGAAGTGTAAATTGTTGTTACCATTTATCTTCAATATAGTTCTTTCCTTGAACACACTGACAGAAAGTCAACTCCTTCCACTCTGCCTTCTTGATAGACAATGAATGTTCATAAGCAAGGTGCAGCAGAAGAAAAAGTAAACACACCCAGGAATGATTTCCCTTGAGCGATAGGAGGATATGTCCCTAGTTCCATCTTGAATCCCTTTCTCCTCAATTATAGCCCTTTATTTAGTAGATAATGAGAGATCAAACAAACTAATTTGTCCACAATACAATTTGACAACAGGGCTGTTAATTTCTAGAGGTTGTGAATGCAGCCAGTGACCTTTTCGGCACATGTTCCACTGAAATGTTAAGAGTAAATTTAAAAGAAAAAGGTCAACAATCACTCAATGTACCAAGGAAACAAGATTTTTTTTCCCTACAATAAAATATTAATAACATATTTTCCAAAACTATGCTACGTGCCTGGCATCTGAACTTCATCCTTTTATAAGAAAGGCATTAAGCCTATTTAAGAGTCAGCTCCTGCTTAAATTAGTAGTGGATCTCAGCAAATATTATGCTCCACCTAATCTAAAGGTCAAATGGGAAAAATGATATCGGTAAGGTAGCAAGATAAATGTTGTTCACTGTCAGGAATGCCCAATAAGAGACAACAGTCCCCCTACAGAATCTCTTCCCTTCAATGTACTTGGCCAAAAGACAAGGCACAGATCTAATAGAGAAACTTGGGGCAATTACATCAGGATTTTGTTATACTACATTATATATCAGGAAGATTGGTGATTTTTCCAAGTAGACAAAGCCTATGTTAGTTTTTTTTAGCTCCTATAGGAAGCTTCCAAGAGTTCTACAAGCGTCATACTGAAGTAAGGGTATTCTGAAATGACCACACCATGACAAAAGTAATGACCGTGGACAAGTGGAATGAGTATGATACTACTGTACATTATGCAAGGGAATGATGCTTTCATGTTGTCACTGGAAACTAGTTTCAGTCTGTCACCTCTCCCCTGGCTAGACTTAAATGCTATGGCTGGATTTGATCCAAGGAATGACAGAGAGCACAAAGCCCAGAAGCCTAATTGCCCACACAACATTTTTCCAAGTTTTCATTTGTTTGTTCTCTTAACCACAAATGGCATTATGAAATTTTAACATATTTTTCCCCTCTATTTCCCTTCATTCCTCAGAAAATCTCTGGAGGCTTTATCTGAATATCCATATTGTTCTGTACTTATATAATAGGAGCCTGGTACATAAACAGAGGGCCTAGGTTGTCATTTCCTCATATGAAGAAGACTACATCCTGAAGAGTGTTTTGGAAGAACAATGGAGCACATGTAGATATTCCTCGACTGATTCTGGTCCCTAGTGGTTGGGGGAATATGGGTAGAGAAGATTTGTTTTTCAATTAGCTGTGTGTTTAGAAATGGAAGAGTCTCCAAAAGATCAGATAAATATCTGCCTAACCCCTTTTGATCATTCTCTATTCAGCTAAGCTCTGGTCACAGGATTCCTTTCACAGCATTCGGTGAAAGACAATGCTTTAAGGAGAGAAGCCTTTGAAACATGAGACCTTTGGAAAGGACCTGGGTTCTTAGTCTCTGCATTTGTTCTTTTCTGTCTTAGGGAAAGGGAATGAAAGCTCTGATCTTATGAGATTCAAAATACCAGGAGAGGAAGCCACAAGAATCTGGTAGTAAGAGCCCAGGCCAAGTTGGGTAGCAAGCCCCAAATCAATGCCTAGGGGAGCAGAGTGACCTTTAGGAATGACCATTGGACATCAGTCCAGGGGAAATTAATTGAGGACTCATCCAACAGTCAGGCCACATCTGAACATGAACTTAGTGGTACCAGTGTTATGTATTAACTAAACAAAATGTATATTCTTGAGGTACAGAGGGGAAATGTTTGTGCATTTGTTTTTGCTCTCTTTTTAGAAACAAACATCCTTTTGATGTTAAGTGCTTAGATGGAACTGGAGTGCTAGTCATTAGTGTCTAATAATGGAGGGAGGAAGGAAACACAGCATGTAGGAGCTTAAGGCAATTTTAGTAGAGAAAAGACCCCCATCAAAAAAAAATAGAACAAAACCTTTTAAGATACCCTAGGACTCAGAGGGTCAAGTGTAGTCAGCAAGGATCAGAAAGAGACAGCAATAACACCTTGCCACACTTGTAAAGGAAGCCAGCCTTATGATATGGCAGAAAAAGAATAGATTACAGAGCTAAAGGATATGGGTTCAAATCTTTCCTCTGACAGTACCTAAACAACCTTGGGTGAAACATTTAACTGCCTTGGACTTTAATTTCTTCATCTGTGAAATGAAGTTGTACTAGACGATTTCTAAGGTCCCTAAGGGTAGGGAGCCAACTTTGATTCTGTCTAAGCTTTTCTCTCTACATTAGCAGGCACATGAGGCCATTATATCTCAATTTAGGATGAGTTATAAACTCTTTTTGAATCACTCTCTGCTCATGGCCTGAGAGACTGCTTGATACAGTGTGGTCAGCACTGGAAAAGGATCCAGGAGATCTGCATTGCTATCTTGATTTTAACATTTACTGGTTGTGTGCTCTTTGCAAATTACATCCCCTCTCTGGACTTCAGGATTCCTCATTTCATGGAACAAGAGCATAGAAAAGATTTCCAAGGTCCCTACCAATTCTATAGATTTTCAAAATTTACTTACAAAATTTACTTATACATATCATGAATCCACATACAATAGGAATTTTAAATTAAAGTTGCTTTACCTCAAATATCTTTCAGTGTATTCTGATTCTGCCTTTTTATGCACCATCCTTAAAGCAACACCTAAACTTTGATAAAGACATGAAAGTCATGTTTATCACTTAGTGGATTATACAAAGATGGAGAAGCAAGTTAACACACTGAATGACAGAACTGGGGCCTAAAAAGACTTGAATAGGTTGTAATCAAGGAGTAAAAGTAACAATATGAATACAGAGTAAAGTGAGCAGAACCAGAAGAATAATTTTTACAGTAACAGCATTGTAAAAATGAATAACTCTGAAAGACTTAAGAACTCTGATAAGTGCAATGACCAATCATGATTCCAGAAGATTGATAATGAAGAAAACTAAACTACCCACCTTCTGACAGAAAGGTAATAGACTAAATAGAGAGGAAATACTCATTTTTAAAGACATGACCAACATGGACCTTCCTTTTTCTTGATTAAGAATATTTATTACTAGGGTTCCATTTCATTCTTTTTAAAGTGGAGTGGTGAAGGAGTGAGAGGGAAATAAAAAAAATCTGTAAATTGAAAAAAACAGTAAAAAAAATTAAGTAGAACTAAATAGCAAGCCTTGTACCAGTTGCACTAATAAAAGATAAAGCTAAATGGATATGGAGCAATTAATATGAAAAAGACCTGAAAGATGTAGCAGAAAGAACATTCTATTTGGAGTCAGAAATCCTGAATTTGAAATCTAATATCCTCACTAATCTAGTATCCCTATGATTTTGAAAAAGTCACTGCTTCCCTCTGGCTGGTCTAGATTCTTCACCTCTAAAATGAGCTTAGACAGCATGATATTAAAAGTCCCTTCTAGTATCTAAGCTATGTTTCTTAGTTTCATAAAGATGATCTTTAGTTAGGGTAGCTATATTCAAATGATAAGTATCAAATCCAAGGTCCTCATCATCACTAAAATATTGACATATTAGTTCAGCCTACCAGCAATTGATATCTTTCCAATTTTTTGCATCTGACTTTATTTGTGTGAAAAATGTTTGTAATTGTGTTCATATAGCTCTTTTTTCAGGGGGAGAGGTAGACTCCCAAATATTTTATATTTTTAAGTTATTTTAAATTGAATGTTTCTTTCTATCTCTTGCTGCCGGGCTTTACTGTTAATATAAAGAAACATTGATCATTTATGTGGGTTTATTTTATACCCTGCAATTTTGCTGAAGATAATTATTTCATGTAATTTTTTTAGTTGTTTCTCTAGGATTGCCTAAGTATATCATCACAACATCCACAAAGAGCAATAGTTTTGTTTCCTCGTTGCCTATTCTAATTCCTTTAATTACTTTTTTCTTCTCTGACCACTAAAGCAAACATTTCTACTACATTATTGAATAATAGTGATGATAGTAGAGATCCTTGGTTAACCCTGATCCTGTTGGGGATGCTTTTAGCTTATCCACATTACACATAATACTTGCTGGTGGTTTAAGATGGATACTGTTTAGCATTTTAAGGACAACTCCATTTATTGCTATGCTCTCTAGTGTTTTAATAGGAATGGGTGCTATATTTTGTCAAAAGTTGTTTTTTTTTTATCTATTGAGACAATCATATGATTTCAGTTAGTTTTGTTATTGATATGGTCAATTATGCTGATTGTTTTCCTAATATTGAACCAGTGCTGTTTTCCAAGTATAAATTCCACCTGCTCATAGTGTATTATCCTTATTATAAATTACTATAATCTCTTTGCTAATATTGTATTTAAATCTGTTGCTCAAAATTCATTAGGAAAATTGGTCTGTAATTTTCTTTCTCTGTTTTGGCTCTTTCTGGTTTAGGTATCAGCACCATGTTTGTGTCATAAGAGAAATTTGGTAGGACTCTTTCTTAACCTATTTTTCCAAATAATTTATATAGTTTGGGAATTCATTGTTATTTAAATGTTTGGTAGAATTCACATGTAAATCCATCTGGCCCTGGAAATTTTTTTTTTTCTTAGGAAGTTCATTAATGGTTTGTTCAATTTCTTTTTCTGAAATGAGGTCATTTAAGTATTTTATTTCTGCTTCTCTTAATCTGGGCAATTTGTATTTTTCTTTTTTCTTTTTCTTTTTTTGGAGGGCAATTGGGATTAAGTGACTTGCCCAAAGTCACATGGCTAGTAAATGTGTCAAGTGTCTGAGGTCGGATTTAAACACAGGTCCTCCTGACTCCAGGGCTGGTACTCTACTCACTGCACCACCTAGTTGCCCCAATTTGTATTTTTCTAAATATTCATCCATTTCACTTAGATTGTCATATTTTTGGCATACAGTTGGGCAAAATGGCTCCCAATTATTGCTTTAATTTCCTCTTCATTGGTGGTGAGTTTTCCCTTTTCATTTTTGATACTGGTAATTTGGTTTCTTCTTTCTTTTTTTAACCAAAGGCTTATCTATTTTCTTTTTCCCCATAAAACCAGCTCTTAGTTTTATTTTTTTTAATTGAATAGTTTTCTTACTTTCAATTTTAATTAATATCTCTTTTGAATTTCAGAATTTCTAATTTGACGATTACTTGGGGATTTTTAATTTGTTCTTTTTCTAGATATTTTTAGTTGCATGTCCAATTCATTGATCTCTTCTTTCTCTATTTTATCCATGTAAGCATTTAGAGATATAAAATTTCCCCTAAGAACAACTTTGGCTGCATCTCATAAATTTTGGTATGTGGTCTCATTATTGTAATTCTCTTTGAAGAAATTATTGATTGTTTCTATGATTTGTTGTTTTACTCACTCATTCTTTGGGAATAGATTATTTAGTTCCCAATTAGTTTTAGACTATCTTTTCTTAGCCCTTTATTACACAAAATTTTTATTACACCATGATCTGAAAAGGATAAATCTAATGTTTCTGCCTTTCTGCAGTTGATTGTGAGGGTTTTATGCCCTAATATATGGTCAATTTCTCCATAGGTGTCATGGACTGCTGAGAAAAAGCAGTCCCATTCTATCCCCATTCAATTTTCCCCCCCCCCCCCCAGGGATCTATCATATCTAACTTTTTAAGAATTCTATTCACCTTCTTACCTTCTTTCTTGTTCATTCTGTGGTTAGATTTATCTAGTTCTGAGGGGGGAGGTTGAGGTCCTTGACTAGTGTAGTTTTGCTGTCTATTTCTTCCTGTAACTCACTTAACTTCTCCTATAAGAATCTGGATGCTATGGCACTTGGTGCATATATGTTTAGTATCGATATTACTTCATTGTTTATGGTACCTTTAGCAAGATGTAATTTCCTTCATTATTTCTTTTAATTAAATCTGTTTTTGTTTTGCTTTGTTTGAGATCAGGATTGCTATCTTGGCTTTTTTTTTTAATTACTTCAGCTGAAGCATAATATATTCAGTTCCAGCCTTTTACTTTTACTCTGTGTGTGTCTCTCTACTTCAGATATGTTTCTTGTAAACATAGTGTAGTTTTCTGGTTTTCAATCCACTCTGCACTCCACCTCTGTTTTATAGCATAGTTCATTCCATTCACATTCTCAGTTATGATGACTAACTATGTATTTCCCTCCAACCTATTTTTGCCCCATTTGTACTTTTCTCTCTCCTTTCACCCTGTTCATCCTCATCAGAGTTTTGTTTCTGACCTCCACCTTTCTCAATTTGCCCTCCCTTCTATCAGCTTCCCCTTTTCCTTCCCCTTCCCCTCCTACTTCTGCCCTCCCTCCTGCCCTCCCATATAACACCCCCTTTCTCTGATCTTCTCCCTTTCCCCTCCTACTTCCCTATGGAGTAAGATAAATTTCTATACCCAACTGATTGCATGTGTTATTCCTTCTTTGAGCCAAATCCAATGAGAGTAATGTTCAAACAGTGCTCACCCCCCTCATTTCTTTTTTCTCTACTGAAGTAGGTCTTTTGCACCTCTTCATGTAATGTAATTTACCCTATTCTGCTTCTCCCTTTGCTCTTCTTACAGTACAATCCTTTTTTTCCCCTTATTTTTTTTAGATCATCACATCAAAGTCAACTTATACCCATATCCTCTGTCTTTGTATACTCCTTTTAATTGCCCTAATAGAGATGCAGTTCAAGAGATACAAGTATCATCTTCCTGTGTAGGGAAAACAATTTTAAACTTGGTGAATAGCATATGTTTTCTTTCCTGTTTACCTTCTTATGCTTCTCTCAAGTCTTATATTTGAAGATCAAAGTTTCTGTTCAGTTCTAATCTTTTTATAAGTAAAGTTTGAAATGTTCAGTTTTATGGGGTAGTTGACTTTTTGTTGTAATCCAAGTTCCTTTGACTTCCAGAACAGCATATTCCAAGTCCTCCAGTCCTTTAATGTAGAAGCTACTAAGTCCTGTGTATTCCTGACTGTGGCTCCTTGATATCCAAATAGTTTCTTTCTGGCTGCTTATAGTATTTTTCTCCTTGACCTGATAATTCTAGAATTTGGCTACAATATTCCTTAGAGTTTTCACTGTGGAATCTGTTTCAGGTGATCAATGGATTCTTTCAATGACTATTTTACATTCTGGTTCTATGATATCAGGGTAGTTTTCCTTGATAGTTTCTTGAAAGATACTGTCCAGCCCCTCCCCCCTTTTTTATTGTGGCCTTCATGTACTCCAATAATTTTTAAATTATCTCTCCTTGATTTATTTTCCAGGCCTCTTGTTTTTCTAATGAGGTATTTTATATTTTCTACTATTTTGTTCATTCTTTTGATTTTGTTTGACTGGTTATTGATGTCTCATGTAGTCGTTGGCTTCAACTTGCTCAACTCTAATTTTTAAGGATTTTTTTTAGTTAGCTTTTATGCCTCCTTTTCCATTTGGCCAATTCTATCTTTTAAGGAGTTATTTTCTTCACTCAATTTTTGTGTTTTCTTTTCCAAGGTAGAGACTCTTTTTTCATAATTCTCCTGCATAACTCTCATTTCTTTTCCCAATTTTTCTTCTACCTTTCTACTTGATTTTTAATATCCTTTTCAAGCTCTTCCAAGAGGACTTTTTGGGCTTGAGACCAATTAATATTCCACTTTGAGGCTTCACATGTAGGCATTTTGATATTGTACTCTTCTGAGCTTCAGTTTTTATCTTCCCTGTTGTCATAGTAGCTTTGTTTGGTCAGAGCTCTTTTCTGTTTCTTGTTCATTTCCCAGCCTATTCCATAACTTTTAAAAGTTGAATTCTGCTCCTGGAGCACAGGGAGTACTATCCCAAACTTTTTATGCTGGGGGTCATGGACCTGGTCACTGGCTTTCCACACTGACCTAAGGTGCGTGTGACTTGCCCATTGTGCTGGGGGTGGCCTGGCCTAGTAGAGCCTATTGTGCCAGGGTTATGAGGTTTACAATTTGCCTTCTGTGCTGGGGCCGGAGAACTCACTGATGGCCTGCTGAGTCAGGACTGAGAAGCTTCAGTTGCTAATCTGTGCTATGGCTAAGAGCTTCCTGCTGGCTTGCCGGTACACTGTCTGCACTGGGCTAAACTGCCCTTTTACCAAAGTGAGACAGAGTTTTTTCTGAGGTCCTTCTAAGTTATCTTAAGCTGGAAAATTGTTCTACTCCATCTTTTTTGGGGGGGGCAGGGTGCTGTCCCTCCAGAATCTATTTGGAGGTTTGATTTAAAGTTGTTTCTGAGGGAAACTAGGGAGAGCTCAGGCAATTCCTGGCTTCTCTCCACCATCTTGACTCTGCACCCCTCACTAAAATACTGAGAGTCTCAATGACAGTCTCACATGATGGGAAATCAGAGAGTCTGGGCACTCAAAGCCCAATTAGAGGACAAATTGTGTCCACTCTTGTATTCTAGTTGCATCTACTTTTTTTGAGTTTCATCTGGGCTTTGATTCTAACCACTTAACTTCTCAGAGTCTATTCTTGCTCACCCTGCTCAGACTGGGTTCTCAGACTGATTTCTAATATCCTGTATTATTGCTTATTATTTGAATTGCCCATATTAGCTAAACTCTCCCCCATGAGACAAGGATGTGTGGGACTTTAATCTTTCTTGAGATCAATATTCACTAGATGCTAGCTATCACTAAATCAACCCCACAGCCAAGGCACATTTATGTAGCTTGGTCATGATTTTGTTGGCCTCTGTTCAATACTACAAATCACATGGATGTGAAGGATCCATGCAATTTAATTCCATAAGTCTCAGTTCAGGGCATAGTAGAGCCACAAATGCACAGGAACATAGGGTAACAGAAGGTTAGAGACAGGTGATCTATGAGACAGTCTGCTCAGACTTCCTCCTAACACAGAGGAGATAACATATAGTAGGTGCTTAATAAATACTTATTAATTGATTAGGTTCTCTTTTTCTTTAAAAGAAGACATAGACAGCTATAGAGACTGATGAGCCAATAAGAGTAGCAGTTGAGCAACAAACTGACTTCAATTAAGTCTAAAAAGCATTTATTAAGTACCAACTACTAAGTGCTAGAGACACAAAAACAATTCCTACACCCAAATAAACATATTCTAATGGGAAAAAATTAATACATAATCAGAAAATTGATGACAAAATAATTTGAAAAAGGAGAAATCACTATTGAGAAATTGGGAAGAGATGTTACAAAGACTTCCTGTAGCAAGGAACAAATAAGCTGAGCCTTGAAGGAAGTTAAGGATTCTAAGAAAGGGGTGAGGCAAAAGTATAAACCAGGCATAGAGGCAAAGATAGAAGGCCAGGAAAAGAAGTGGAGATGAACAAGTAGATGTGTTTGTTTGGAATATAGAGTACATGAAGTAGAATACGAAGGAAAAAAATGTCAGTCAAATCAGGCAAGCTAGATTTAGATTGTGATGTACTTAAGAGGAATTTTAACCAGAGCTGTAATTAGAGTGGAGTGATCAATGTTTTATCCAGGGGGATCAAAATTTATTAATCATTGATACCATACTTCTACCACTTTAGTAGTATAAAAAAATATGTCTGTGGTGTAAAAGCCATTTTAGTAGTGTAAAGAGAGGTGTGTTCAGTACCTAATTAGGATGAATGATTGGTTCAGATGGACAACTTTCTGTGTACCCTTGTGTATGTAAAGTGAATTTTTGTTATTCTTTCTTAGAGTTTAATTTCCTGGGATCCATGGCCATGACAATCTCCATTTCCCAGGCTTATAACTTGTGAACATCTCCACCATAGTTGCACAGCATTATGTAATGATAAATAATATAAACATTTGTGCTTAAAATTGTAAATATTCACTGCAACTGTACAGTGATATATAACGGTGAAATAATGGAAAATTGTGAGGCTATTGCTGGCAATATGCCTTCTTTGTCTGTTGCCCTATAAAAGTGGGCACAGCTCAGTAAGTGGGGAACCCATGGGGAATATGACAGTGTAACGTGTGTGCATTGATCAGCCCCATAAAAGCTTAGGGACAACCCATTTATGATTTAGGTAATGCATAAAGGAATGCATGTATCTGCCTCAACTGGACCCCATTGAGACTTGAAGAGATTTAGGAGAATGCACAAGCTGAAAGGCTGTGTCTGTTCTGAATGACCCCCTTGAGACACAGGAGTAGTTGCCATCCCATTCTTGTTGGCTCCTGAAAAAAGGGTGATTAGGGAATTCTATAGGAGTTGGTGCTTCCATTACCAGCAAACTTCCTTTAAGAAAAATAGACTAGAATAGAGTAAAATTATTAACCCCTTCAAACTGTCTTCCTATCTTTCCTGTCTGACCAGATCAAGAATAAACCTGTTAGAGGCTTGAGTCCAAAATCTCTAGTGCCTCCTGCATGTTATTTGTGAAACACCTTGGCTGGCACATTCTCAGTAAGCTCCATTTCTGCCTCAATTCTACCCTACAGTGCATCTTCCCCCCAAAACAAATGAACAAACAAACACACACACATACACACACACACACACACACACACACACACACACACACACACACACAGAATTTCCTTGATTTGTCTCTGTCTCCTCCATATCTCCCATGGATACTTATCTTCAAAAGTTGACTTAAGGGTGAGTTTCATACTACTTGCCACCCCTTACAAATAAAAATCCCAGTCACCACTTGTGATTTTACCAATCTTGTGAGCATTCTTATCTAACTTCTTCAGGATAAGTGTATTCTAAGATGTTTGGCAGCTCTTTACCCTAGATTGTCTGTGTGTGAAGGGCTCTTTGTCCTCTTGAATATAAAAAGGTCCAAACTCTCAAATGAAGAAGCCCTCCAGATCAGCCAACCATCATGGAAAAGCTAACCAGCTCCTCTCTCTTGTAGTATGTCCCAAATCAATAGAAAATGTTCCAAAGAGGCCACACCACAATCCATCATATATTTTCATTATGTCCTTCATTTAAATATCAATAAATCATACCTTAGTAAGTTGCTTGTTAATATGAGCTATTTCTCTTCCTTGGGCCCAGACAATCATTTTTAGAAAGGAAACTGAGGCATTGCAGGGGAAGAAGCTATTTAGCTTCATGTAGTGAATTAATAGGGGGGTAAAGTTCTGTTCCAATAATTCTGAAAAAAATGCCATGTAGTAAAAGCCTCCATTACATTCTTCCATTAAGTATTAAAACAAATTAGTAGCATGAAATTACCTGGTCCTTCCTATTTAAAAAAAATCTTTTATCCAAAGACTTTTGGTGTTTATCTAACAATCAGCCATCCTTAACATAGCATTGCAGGAGCCCAATCCAGCTCCATTAAATGTATGATTGTGTCTTCCATTAGAATTCCGACACTACCTCCTGTCAGTATAAAAACAAACAAAATAAAAATCCTGAAAGGAAAGCCAAAAAAAGACCAGACACTGTAGCAAAGCAGGTTACAATCTGAAAATATGGTGCTGATCATATCACACTCTGTTGTACAAGAATAATACCTGAAGTATATAGGATATCCAGTAGTTACTAAGGAGAAAGAGGATGATCAGGAAGATGACATCAAGTGGGAAACTAGGAACCAGGATGTATTGCACAATTGCACCAACAGTACTTTTTCTTTGTATCTTCAGTGCCTAAGACAGTACTTGGCACTTAGTAAACATATTGATCAATTCTTTGGTGAAGGACACAGAGAGGCACAGTACATTATAGTGGGAGAGAGTGCTGCCTTTGGAGGCAGAGCACCTAGGTTTCCAATCATTGCCTTCTACTCATTATTGGTGTGACCACAAGCAAAATGTTTAACCTCTCTGGCCTCTGTTTCTTCATTTGTAAAATGGTCAGGTAAGACTAGATGGCTTGGACTGTCCCTTTCAGCTCTAAATCTATGAAACTATAAATCTATAGGACACAGCTAGAAATAAAAAAAAAACACACACAGAATGTGACAACAGTAGCAGGGATGACCAAGATCTATTGCCTGGCAATCAAGCCTCCACAAATCGGGAATTACTCTTCTGTTCCAGCTTTAGCTTATCATACTCTGGTTATGCTATGCTCCAGCAAACAAGACACTTCCACATTCTGAACATTCCCTGACCTTTCCACTTCTATCGCTTTTTAAATTTTATTTTAATTTATGAAATAACATAGGCATTTCCATAAAAGAGTAGAATTTTTTTAAAAAGATGATTGCACATGAAACTACAAATCTATTATGTGGAACTTGCTACTCCTTTTAAATATATAATAAAGTTATCATACAACTGTTTTTTAAAGTTTTTTCTCCCTCCCCCTGCCACTTCCACCCTAGATGTAGCTACCATTAGACACAAAATTATAGTATGTGTATATGCATACACATATGTGTATATGTATATATAATTATTAATAATTATTAATGATTATCAATAAATGCTATAATATTATATTATTAAAATAAATAATATATACATATGTAAATGAGCATTCTACACATATTTCTATTTACCAGTTCTTTCTCTGGATACAGATAGCATTTTCCTTCATAGGTTCTTTGTAACTAATTTGGATATTTTTAATAATCAAAATTACTTAGTCACTCAAAGCCATTTTTTAAAACAATACTGCTGTTACTGTATACAATGTTCTCTTGGTTCTGCTTATCCACTTCTATCTCTTTATTCATACTATTTGTGTCCTATGGTGTAACAGCAAGCACCCTAGCATGCCTAGGGCAGCTACTAGCACAGGTTCTTAGATCTGCTTTTCTAAAGGAAAGCAACTCAAAATGGGTTAACAATCTTACTTTAATCAAACATATCATTTACCTAGTTCAGGAGGAAAAGT
>JAQQSV010007388.1:0-14036 GCA_028646515.1 Pseudochirops corinnae
TTTTTTTTTGCTTTTAAAGCTCTAGTTTTTCATTCATGGAATTTGAATAAAAATAAATGTGCATGTAGTAGCAACATAGCTCCAATTTAATTAGCAGCAATATATCTATTTTTACAAGTAGTCTTGGCAAAATTAGGGAAAAGATGACTCCCATCTTCTTGCATCTGGTTCTCAGTTTAACATATTAAGGAATTTAATTTTGATAATTTACTCAGAGGTGATGAAGTTCTAGAGAAATTATTTTATATCAACCAAGCTATTTAGACACTGATACCAGAAATCACATTTATACTGACATAGGGCTAAGATGGCTTCTTGAACAGGAAGCAGACTGCCCAGCTTCAACATACCTATTTTTAGTAAAGTCCTGAAGTTCTTTATTAGGCAAAATAATGATCAAGAAAATAACTGATAAAATTTAGTAGGATATTCCTTTCAATGCAAATCTAATCAAGAGATCAGCCAGAAGCTAGAAAGTAATAGCTAAGGCACAGCACCATGCAAAGCTAGTGCCTGTGCAGAATTGGTTCACAAAATGATTTAAAAAAAAAAAAAAGAAAAAGATGGGCAGCTATGTAGTTTACAAGACACTGTCAGTTGATGCACCAAGAGTGAAAAGATTTCCTGAGAAAGTTCCAGAATGATCATACAGCTGCAAAGAGCATTTCTTAGAGCATAAGAGTAAGAACCCAGAGTGCTCTCATGGACAAGGGAGATTTAAGAGTTCTGTAAAACCTTATATACTGTCCTGAAATTCTAGAGAGAGCTCATGAGATCCACTGTTCTGAATCTCAAAAATGGGGGAAAGTGACTAACAATAAAAGGTAGGCTTCCATTCAGGAGCAGTGGAGTCCCAGGAGAAAAAAGCAGAACTACCTATCCTACCCCAAAACATAGGAGAATTATATAGATATGTAGATATAGATACACACCTACATATAATTTACTGGGAATTTGGATTTTGTTTTATTCCTTTGTAGCTGTTGGTTGACTGAAAACCTGTCTTCTCTTAATATGAATCTTATCTGACTAAAAACTGTCCTGTGGGATGTCAAAATTTATTTAAAACCTTAAAAATTTCTTAGATAAGAAGCCAGAAGAATTTCATCTGTTTCTTAGTCCTTTAATGACATGTAAATTCTACCCCATCAATCAGTCTAATGGTGAAAGTTATAAATGTAGTTTAATCTGTGACCTGATTTGGTTTCCTTAGAGAAGCTATTTCACTAGGTTTGTCTATGTATGATATTATGGCTGCTTAAATTTGCTGAACTTTCATGAAATTGAAAGTAGCATAGACTTATTGATTAATACTGTCTTTCTTTTATGATCTAAGGAGAATGTACAAAATCGTAATATGAAGAAGAATGATTTCTATGTCACTGTGACATAATTTTGCTTATAAAAAGACTCATTAGAATCTTAATGTTTATTCGGATTTATTTATTTTTACTCTGAGGCTTGAAACTATGCTGGAGTATAATAAAAAAAATGTAGGTTGTTACATATATAATTTCTTCATTGTGGTAAAAATATCTTGGCAGTATGTACAGTAATTAAGAGATGTGATATTTTCTCTATAACACATTTCTAGAACTGAGATTAACAACTACAAGCAAAGAATTTTTAAAAAGCTTCCAAAAAGATGCACTTATTTAGAAGAATTGATATAAGAAGTAAAAAAAATATAAATAAAACCTTAGAGGAATGAACTAGAAAGAGAATAAATATCTTAAGTGTGAGATTGTTTTACTTCACCCAAGAAATCAATGTCTTAAAAACTAGAAAAGATGGGAGAGAAATTAATGATTTCATGATACACTAAAAAGTATTAGAACAGAATCAAAAGTTTGAAAATACAGAAGAAAATGAAAGCTATAGTGTATATATATACACATATAATAAATTGAAACTCTACATATGCAATATTACTGTTGTTTATCATTTGTTCTCCAAGAAGAGTGATGTCTTGACTTGCGAGTAAATTTGAGTGAGTCAGGGCTGTGCAAATTTATCAATCTCAATCTCTCCTCTAGGGTCACCTGAGTTCAGTGGCAAAACATGGGTCAGGGTGATTGGAAATGACCCCAATTGGGGTGGGAGATCTTGGGCTTTGTTTTTTTTTTTAATCTAAGGTCTTTACCAGGTCTCAGTTTGTCTGAATCAACATCCATTCAGTGATTTAAAGGTAATTAAGGAAGCAAAAGATGACCTATTAGTCAACTAGCAGTAATCAATTGGTTTTGCCTAATCCATTCTATTGATTCTTCCTCCTCTAACTTAACTCTCTTAAGAAATTTTGAAAAGGAGAAAGAAAAGGTAGTATAAAAGCAATATACTAATGTAGAAAGAAGGAAGAAGAGCAGGAATGTACTATTTCTCATAATTGGAGTGAAAGTAGTATTTACAAATAGGAAGAAGGGGTTGGAGGAGAATGATGATCAGATGAACCCCACTAATATTGGAAATGCACAAGGGAGGTTTAAATAGTTGGGTGTGGAAATACATCATACTTAACAGCAAAACAAAGAAGGATAATAGGTAATTAAGAAGAATAATATTGGGAAGGGATCATCATTGTTAAGATAAACTCCGTGTGTGTGTGTGTGTGTGTGTGTGTGTGTGTGTGTTTAAACAAAGTACTGTAATTGAAGAAGAGTGCAATAAAATGTCTCTTAGTTAACTGGAGAATCATTAAAATAAATTGAGGTACATGAATGTTATGGATTATTGTTGCATTATAAGAAATCCTGGGCAGTAAAACTGATATACAATGAAGTGACCAGAACAAGGAGAACAATTTATACCAGGGAAGTGATGTTATAAAGAAACATATATTTTAAAAAATTTAAGCAATGCTGAAACATTTCTCTAGAGCATCTATGATGAAACATTTTTTTCCCAGCTTTTGACAAAGAGATGACCTGAAGAGGCATATATTTTTGGACATGGCCTCTGTGTGGCTTTATTTTTTGTTGATTATGCTAATTTATTACAAATATTATCCACAAAAATGGTCATCTAGAGTGCTTGATGAATTTTATTCTCTCCTTATCTTGGGCTCTGCACTGCGTTTTGTTTACTACACTGGTAAAGGCCTGTGCTGAGTATACATATCCCTACACCTGATCTAATATTTTGTTCAGAAGATCATCAGATAAAGTTATCTCTGTGTCTTTCAATGAATCCTGAAGAATGTTGATATAATAATTGTTAAAACCTTGTTGAAACCCTACACGGCATGTTTTGCTTGACTAAATCAGATGTTCTGTTGGTGGCATAACATAATGGAGAGAGAGCCAGTTTCTATGCCTGGAAGACCTTCCTGGATTCAAGTCCTGACTGTGACAGGACTTTTTTCTCTTTCCAAATCATTGATCTCTCAATGCTCTATACAACTCCCTAAAACCATCATTTGCAGAAAAAGAGGGAAATTTTAATCAGTAGAGGGAGTTTTTCTGCTAGGTAATTCATTTGTATTAATGAATTTACATGTCTAGTCACTATTCCCATCTTTATAATCAACAAAAAATAAACACAATGGGGCTACATTTTCTCTGCACTATTCAGATGGTGAAGGAACATGTATGCACTCTGAATTATCAGTCGTGGCATCCTGCATGTTCTCTCTTAATATAGTGATTGGGTGTCCCTCTAATGTATGTATATATATTTCTTTCATAAATTTTATACAGGTAGAAAAGTAAGCATATAAAAGAGCCCTGGTTCAAATGTGCTTTCCATCTTACTACTTTTGTGATTTCTCTCACCACATTTGTGACTTTAGTCAAGTAGTTTCCCTTTCCTGGGCCTAAGTTCCTTAAAATGAAGGGTTTGTACCTACATAAACTCAGTGGTCATTTACACCTCTAGATTTATGAAGTTAAGTCATTATTTTGATGTTACCTTTTCAATTTTATTTGGTATGAATAAATTTAGAGATTATTTTTCATGTCTGGAATTTTTCTCTCCAGATGATTTGTGAATTGGTCCCTCAATGCCCACACAAGCCTCCTGTCTCCTGTTTTATATTATTTCATTTGATTCTCACAACAGTTTTGTGAGGTAGGTGCTACTATGATCCTTATCTTATAGTTGAGGAAACTGAGGTTGAGAGAGGTTAAGTGACTTGTCTAGGGTCATATAGCTAATAAGTATATGAGCCAGTTTTAAATTCATGTCTTTCTATGTCCAAACCAATCCCTAATTTACCACCTAGATTAATGTATCAATTCACAAAATTTCCCATGATTATCTTTATTTTTCATATTCATGATTGTAATTCCAATGATATTCCATTACATGCCCAGATGATATACATACCCTTCATTTTTCTTTTATCTCTTTGCTATTATAAATATTGTATGTATATGAGACCTTCTGTCCTTTGAACTCTTTCAGGCATATGCCTAGCCGGTGGATGTCATATTATATATTTTAGTCACTGATGTTATTTGACTAGCATATAAGACTTGTCAAAAGAATTTATTAAGTTCTTATTATGTTCTATGCAATGTTCTAAGTACTAGGAATACAAAGAAAAGGAAATATATGTATATACACATATGCATATGTACCTGTGTTTACACACACATGCATACAGATAAACACACACGTAATTTTTACTCTCAAGGTGGTCACAATCTAATGGTGGAGACAACATGCAAACAACCATGGACAAATAAAATAGATGAAGGATAAATTGGAGATACTTTCTGAAGGTGAATCAGTAGCATTAAGGGGGATCGGGAAAGCAGTCTTGAAAAAGATAGGATTAAAGCTGCAACATGCAGGAAGCCAGGAAGCAGAAAGGGCAGAATTGCACAAAAGGGACATAGGCAAAGAAATGTAGTATTTTTAGGGAGAAATATCTAGGAAGTCATCACTGGTTCTTAGAGTATGTGGGGAGGAGTAAGGTATAACAAAACTAGACAGTTAGTAAGAGCCAAATTTATTGAGGACTTTAAAAGAAAAACAGAGGGTTTTATAGTTGGTGATAGGAAGCCACTGGAGTATACTGAAGAGAGGTGGTTAATATGACCGAACTTGCTCTTTCAGAAGATTAACTTCACAGTTCAGTGGAAGATAAACTGAATGTGAAGAGAATTGAGGCAGAGAGATGAACAGGTAGATGAAATACTCCAGGTGTGAGATGATAACAGTCTGTGCCAGGGTGATGGCAATGTCAAAGGAGAGAAGAGCTTAGAGAGAATCTAAAGACTTTGGAAAAAGATTGATTATGAAAGTGGAAAGTGAAGTGCTGAGGATGGCATCTAGGTCTAGAGCCTGACGATGTCCTCAACAGAAATAGAGAACTTATAAAGGAAGGTTTCAGGGAGAATGAGTTCAGTTTTGAACAAGTTGAAATAGATACATTAAGTAGAAAACGACATTTAGAAGTTCAGTAAATAGTTGGAAATGTGAGAACGGAGGTCAGAAGAGAGGGTAAGGCTCAGTAAATAAATTGGAGTATCAGGTGCATAGAGATAATAATTAAAACTTTGGGATCTTATGAAATCATTAAACAACATAGTACATAGAGAGAAAAGAAATAGGAGAAAGAATAGGACTGAGACAGAGCTTTGGGCTTCTCCCAGGAAAAGTCTTAGCAAGTTTTAAAAATGGGGCAGTAGCATCCTACTTCACACTTTCCCCTAGGGTTTCCCCTACTTAAGCATGTGTAACAATAAGGAATTTGTTACATTAAGTTCTTTGAGCCTAAATAAGCTTAAAGTATGGAATGATATTGAGGTGATAATGAGAGAAAAGAAAAAGGGAGGGGGAGGGGAGAGAGAAAAAGAGAACACAATTTTAAAGCATTTACTTAAACTAGCAACTATCTTAAGTGCCAGGTATATAAAGAGAAAACTTTGACTTTTGCCCTCAAGGAGATCACATTTAAAAAAGAGAGTCAATCCTGAGGGAGTCAAAACAACAGTGATCCTCTTGGCTGTGGCCAAAATGAGAAGATCAGAGTTGGCATGCAGACATCCACCAGGGGAATCAGACCTTGTGGGGAAGAACTGGTATGGACACCAAGCATCAAGTACTACCTTATTTCTTGCCTTCTTCCCTCCTTTGCTCTAATCAGTACATATGTATCTCCATCTGTGAGTTCAGATCTGTTTGCACACTGATTCTAGTTTTGACTCATGGCAAGTTTATAAAGACGTATGCCTTGTGTTAATATGGAAATATATTTTGCATGACTTCGCATGTATAACTGATATAATATTGCTTGCCTTTCAAAGAGATGTGGGAGGGGAGAGGAGGTCCAGGGGCAATACCCCACAATGAGGGATGAAAGCCCCAGGGCTAAGTTTTCCTAGGGTATTGATGACAGGTGAAAAGAATGAGGTATAATCTGGGAGAGGCAAAGGCTAGAAAATTTAGCAGCACATAGTGCTTCATTCAAATAGCCTACATTTGAGGACACATGGATTTTGATATTGCCTCAGCCTATACCTAGCTGTATGACCTTGATCAAGTCACAACCTCCCTAAACACCAGTTCCCATCTGTATAAAATAAGGGGGTTGAAATAGGTTATCTTTACACCTTCTTCTATAGCTCATATTCTATAACTCTATGATTTCAGAAGAAACAACCTGGCTATTTCATGTTAAGCCCGACTGATCACTGTCAATGTGACGTCTGTCTTTAGAAAGTCCAAGTCTGACACTTGTATAATAAGTTTGTCAGATTGGTTGAGGACTTGATGTCATACAGTTGTCATATTCTCCTTGCTAAACTTCAAATATTTGTGCTAGTTTTCTTGATATAACTTCTAGAAGCTTGTTTAGTAGTGTATTACTAGACGGCTAGTAAGGTAGCTCAGATTTCTGATGGTTTTCAAGCCCAGGCTAGAATCAAAGACAGAAATCAAATCAAGCTCATTTAAAATAAAGACCCCACTTTGTGGGGGTGACAGAATTCAAGAAAATAGTAGGAGGCAGTGGAGATATGATTATTCAGATCTGTAAATCAAACTTTTGCCTCAGTCTTGTACAAATTTGAAATAGTACACATACTGAAATTATCTTTATCTAACACATATTTACTAAGTCCTTTCAAGGCAAACAATGCTGTGAGGATATTAAGTCCAAGGGTTTTGTGGGGAACATTCAAGAAATACTGATGCTTCATAATGTTTCAGAAAAAGAGTCTACAAGGAATATAAGAAATCATCGAACTAGAGTTGGAAAGAACATGAGAAGTCATCTAGTCAAACTCCCTAGTTTTAAGGTTAAGAAAACTGTTGCTCAGAGAGATTTATTTGTAAGTATAAAGTTAAATATGTAGTAAGGGTCACTTGGGATTTGAAATAAGGTTCTTAATTTCAAATTGAATGTTCTTTTCACTATTCCATGTTACAAGAAGTTTAATGAGAAGATCAGAGTTTGCATATAGGCATCTTGCCAGGGGAATCAGATGCTGAGGGAAAGAATTGGTGTGGACACTTTTCCAAGTATCAAGTACTACCTTATTTCTTGCCTTTTTCCCTCCTTATCTCTAATCAGTACATATGTGCCTCTATCCGTGAGTTCAGATCTGCTTGCACACTGATACTAGCTTTGACCCATGGCAAGTTTACAAAGATGTATGCATTGTATTAATATGGTAATATGTTTTACATGGCTTTGCATGGATAACTGATATCATATTGCTTACTTTTCAAAAGGGTTTGGGAGGGGAAAAGGGAGAGATTTTGGAATTCATTTTTTTAAAATGATTGTTAAAATTTTTATATGTGATTGGAAAGTATTTAACAAAATATATGTTAAAAACTCTTAGAAATATAAATATTCCTTATAAAATTATGACTTGGGATGAAAGAACCTTTTAATATGGGTGCCCCATGTCTGCTACATATATATCTTGCCAAGATCCAAACTTGCAATTTCCTCAACTTTTTAGTCTGAGTCACTAAACCTTTTTCTCACTCCTTTTGCCACCGCTGAATAATCTATACTCATTATATCCAAGTTACTCTTCATCCTTCAACCCCTTTCAATCTGACCACTACACTCAAAATTATAAAAACCATTACTTGAAATAAGACTAATAGTCTCCTACTTATCAAATCCAATTTTCTTTTCATAATACTTATCCTTCTTCTTGAAACACTCTCTTGTCTCATCTTCCATGACACTGTATTACCTTGGTTATCTTTCTACTTCTATGACTCCTCCTTCTCTGTTTCCTTCACATTCTTAATTCATTTTCTTGCCCTTTCCTTGTCGGTCTTTCCCATAGTTTAATTTTTAACTTTCTTCTTTTCTTCCTCCATACCATCTCTCATTGTTATCTCATGTATTGTAATGGCTTCAATTAACACCTCTATGCAGAGCACAACCTTTCTCAATCTCTAACCACTTTTCTAGACTGTCACTTACAATTGATTGCTGAATATAGCCAACTAGATATTCTACCATCTGTTCAAGTTCCACATGCTTGAAACCAAGCCTCTTTCTTGACCTTCCTATTTCACCTATTTTTCTCACCTCATTCTGGACCAAATATACTTCTGTGTCCTGTACTATTTTTGATTCCTTCCTTTCCCTAACCATGAATATCTCATCACTCAAAAACATCTGTCCATTCTTTAAAAAAAGTTTATTGATGTCTTTTGTCTTCTTATCACTTTTATCTGTCAGGATATCATACTTCTCTCCCTTCCGGAATGGAGAAAGAAGGAAGAAAGGAGGCAGAAAGAGAGAAGGAAGAAAGGAGAGAGGAGAAAAAAAGGGAGTAAACTAGAACTAGCAAACAATTCAATTGAGTACATTATTGTATGAATTTTTCTATACCAACATTCTAACCTTGTGTGAATGAGGGAAAAAAGTGCTTTCTAATTTTGAGCCAAGCTTGGGCATTATAATTTCATATCATTTAATTTGATTTTGTTGCTTTTTTATCTTTCTGTTTACATTTTTCCCATCATTGTGTCTTCCCAGATCTGCTTATTTCATTCTGTTAGCTTATACATGTCTTATATGTTTTTCCTCATTTTTCGTATTCATCACTTCATGTGGCCAAATTCATATACCACAAAGTTAAGCCACCTCCCAGCTGATCATCAAAATTGTTCATTGCTCTTTGCTACCAGAGAAGTGTTGCTATAAATATATTGGATGTAAATTGAATCTCTGTGGGGTATGGAGACCACAAAAATCCCCTACCCAGGGAAATTAAAAGTCAGAGAGGTATCTTGGGGAAGGAACAGGAAGTATATTCAGTTCTCGAGAAAAGAGGGCATCCCTTCCACCAGTATGAAGCAGCAGAATGAGGTGCCTTACAAAAGACAGAACAAGAATTTATACCCTGATGCAGTCAAATCCCCTCCTCCCTTGTCTCCCCTCCTTCTCCTCGCTGTCCCTTCTCCCATTAGCTAGTAAGTGGGCTCTCAGTCTTGGCCAGAATTCTAACCCAGTGGCGGATAACAAAGAAGCCTGTCATTATCTCTGCTGACTTAGGGGTATGACAGGAAGCCAGGGTATTATCCAGGTCCTTCTTTTGTAAAGGCCAAAGCAAGGGGAGGAGGGAAAGGTCACAAGCAAGGGTAGAGGTCAATAACCCCTGAAAAAGGGCCTAAAGCTTATAAGGGTGTGGTATGCAAGAGTGGAGGTCAAAATCTCCTGAAAAAGAGCCTTAAGATTATGTGGCGATAGTAAAGTGGGGGGAGTGGAAATGGTAAAACCAAAATTCCAACTTGCTCACACAAAACTTATGGGCTGAGAAGTTTTCCTCTTTCTCATTCAAGTCTTTGGTTTTATCTATTATCTGACTCATGTATATGCCTATAAGTGAAATCACTGGATTAAAGATTATGTCTATTTAAATCAGTTTTTATTCTGCTTCCTATTTGACATTTCAAACTTAATGTGCCAGAAATATTTCAAACTTGACTTGTCCAAAACAGAACCCAGTATTTCAATTTTGCAACCACAATGTTACACTCAACTAGTCATTTTCCTTCACCCAGATATATCTGATCTATTTCCAAATTCTCCTAAGTCTATCTTAACACTATCTCTCACATGTGTCTCCTCCCTACTCCAGTAGTCAGTGCTAAACTCTTCACACCATCATTATTTTTCACCTGGACTTTGCACTGGTCTCCTAATTGGTCTACCTATTTCAAGTTTCTCTCCATTCCAATCTACATTCCATAGAGCTGTCAAAGTGATTTCCTTTAAGCAGAGCTGATTGTATCACTTTATCCCTACTCCATGTTCTCCACGGGCTCTCTGCTGCATGGTCTTCCTGGTTTTAAGACTTGCCCTTTTTACTATACCAGGCTATCTTCCATAATAATAAAAGCTCATTTTTATATACAGTTTTAGAGAAAAATGTTTTTCCCATCAAAATCACCCTCTGAGATTATCTACAATTTTTATATCAGAAACAAGACTCAGAGAGGTTATGACTTGACAAGTTACAACTAGGCAGTATCAGAGGTATTCCTCAAGTTCATAATTTCTGATTCTCAATCCAAGAATTTTCACTGCATCTCATAGCCTTATCTTATACTGTTCTCACGTTCCTGGAAAATAGCGCGTATGTGTTGCTTAGTATTAGTAGGTATTTGCATTGTGTTAGTATTGTAGATACCAGTATTTGACACAAGTGCAAATACTATCTTTGACACATACTTGTGTGATCTAGGGCAAGTCATTTAATCTGCCTGAGTCTAAATTAAGTCATCTGTAAAATGTAGCAGTTGGACTTGATGACCTCTGATGTCCCCGCCAGATGTTTGATGCTTTGATTGCTACATATGCTTTCTTCTTCAGTCATTGTGGGTTACTCTATCCCCCAGCCACAAGACAGTATAAAACCTTGTTCACCATGTACACTAGTTCTTGGATGTCCTTCCTCCCCACCTATACATTTAGAGTTTCTATTTATCCTTTAAATGCTAACTCAAATCATGCCACCAGCAACTAGAACTGGCCATATAGATCTTTGATATTTCAATGAATATGTAATCCCAGAAATGTGTGTATTCCCTCCATGGGTGTAATCTACAACTCACAACCCATTCAATCTTTGTGGTTTGTTTGTTTGTTTTTTGATGCAGTAGACACAATAAATATATGTTAAATGAATGAATCTTATGTGTCAAGCATTATACTAGGATGAAAAGAAATGGGAAATTAAGTTAGATATATACCCACTCTAGCTTACCATCTAGCAGGGCAGGAAAAGAAAGCATGATTTTCATAGGTACTACTAAAGGGAGTGATGATGTGGGATTTTTAGAAGCTGCCAAGGATCATGAAGAATATGAAAATAAAAGATCTTTCCAAATTTTGATGGCCCCTTAATAGCAAGAAAATAACTTTAGTGGGATAGGAAATTTATAATGGGGCCTTAAAGTGTGAAATGTTTAGAGATAGGTTAGAAGATTTACTGCTTGACAGAAACCAGAAACTAGCTAGTCAACTCCTATAATTTACACTTGTAAAACAGCCACATTGAAAACTGTTATCAGCAACAGTATGAGCAACAACAACTGAGGCCTGAAGAGGGGAAATGACTTGCCCAAGATCATAAAGGAAGTAAGGTATAAAACCTGAATGAAGCCATCTCCTCAGAATTTAATTCAGTCACATCTGGATCTGGTACTCTTATTCTTGCTGGAGAAGGAAATGACAAACCACTCCAGTAACTCTGTCAAGAAAACCTCCAAGGGAAGCATGAAGAAGCAGACATGATTAAAAATGATTGAACAATAGTAACAGTAGCTAATACTAATATTTATTTAAGTCAAATTTAAAAATTTAAGTCAAAGTAGCCCAGGTCATTCCTTTTTGTTTGTTTGTTGGATTAATTTATATGACTATAAATACTTAAGTGAAAAGTTCTATTCAAGTTACCTAAGATGATTTCTAGTTGGATTGATCAGAAAAATCCTGTTCTCCCTATTCTTTTAAGGCAGTTAGTAAATATTTATTGAGTACCTACTATTTGTCAGGCAGTAGACTAAGTGCTAGAGATAAGAAAAAAAGGCAAAAAACAGGATTGGAAATAAGAAACTAGTTATCTCCCTCGCTCCTCACTCATACTTCTTGCCAAATCTTCCAACTTTCAGCTTGCACTAAGATTTCCAAAGGAACGTGCCTTCTCAGCCCTGTCACTGATTGTCACAGTTGACTATTAATCCTTTCCTTTAGGCTATGATGGCTTAAACAGCCCTGACTAAACAAGTTGGAGCATAGGTAATAAATAGTCACATTTTATTTCTTCTTTTAAAGCTGTTGAAATGAAATTCCCTTGGCCTGGGAGCATTGCAAATATCTTTAAAATGTGAAATTTATTAATTTTAGTGGACTTTGATACAAAGGGGTTGGTCTGAGTCTCAACAGTCACCAAGAATTTGTGCAATGTTAAGCATGTCGTTTGACTTCTATGGCTTTGAGGTGGTTGTTGTTGTTTTTGATTTGTAAATGATCAGAATGGATTTGATTATCTTGGGGTCCCTTTCATTTCTAAACCATACTATTCTTTGAACATAGTAATAAGAAGTCTTAGGTTCTAGTTCTCACTCTATAGTATTCATATAATATTCTGTATCTACTACCTCATTTAATCCTTACAATGATGTGGTTAGGGTTAAGGGTGCTGGAGACTCCAAAATACCAACATGCCAGGTCCTGCCGAAAGAATTCAAGTAAAGTCTTCTCTCAGCCAAAGAAAAGTAAAGTTTAATAAAAGTTCACTTAAAGTTTGCTTTATTGGGTAGACTCTTAAGGAGTCTAGGCATCTGTGAGGCTTGCATTGGGCAAGTAGGCCAGAGCAAGTCTGTGCTAGGTCATTCTGTGGCACTATCACATCACATGGAGGGAAGATAGGATCTAATATACAGAAAGGTTGTGGGAGGAATCTAGGGGTGCTGTAGAGGAGGAGTTTGGGGAGGGTCTTCAGGAGGAGTCAGATGAGGCCAGACTCCAGTAATGAGTTTGGTGAAGGTTTTTGGGAGTCAGATGAGGTCAGACTCCAATAATGAGTGATTAAGGATGTAAGTTGCTGGAGACCACAGACAATGTTGGGCTAGGCCAGTTCAAGGTTGGGACAGGAGGATCAAGAGTGGGAAATTGTTGGAGGCTACCTGGAGCTGACAGACAATAGTGGGCCAGGCCAGTTCAAGGGTGGAACTGGAGGATCAAGGGTGGGAAATTGCTGGAACAAAGGAAGGCTAAAGACTTGGGCAGAGAAACAACTTAAGGCCCACGGCCTCAGGCAAATGCCTTCCATGGGAAGATTCAAGGAGAGCTAAAGGGTTCTCCCAGAGCCTGCACTTCATCAACAATAACCATGTGAATGAGGTACCAAATATTTATCATATTTACTTCACAGAGAGATACTAAGGTTCAGAAAAATGACAGTATTTGCCCAAGTTGACATAATGACTAGTTATCAGAACCCAAATTTAGTACTCTTTTTACTATACCATGTCTGTTTACTCTAAGATACTAACAATGACTTTTAGAAAGTGATTCTAATTCTTGACAGTATGTGCACCATCTTGAAGCAGACTTCAAGGTTCCTTTTTCTTTTGGAGGTGTGTGTGTGCGTGTCTCTGTGTGTGTGTGTGTGTGTGTGTGTGTGTGTGTTTACAATTTAGCCAAGTCTTATAGAGTTAGTTGGAACTCTGAAGTCAGAAGTAGAGTATAAAGACATATCTTCCTGACTAACTCAGTTCACAATAATATGCTACCTTATAGTGGATTTGAAATACAATAATGTTAGGTCTCAAATTTTAACCACTCGCATGTCTTTAATCGAGCTTTAGTTGGGCTTTCCCCTGTCAAACAATATCTCTGATAGACAAAAGTCAAAATAAAAAACACAAAGGAAAACCTTAAAGCTATTTTGTCAGTTTCTAAAACTAAGTAAATCACTATTTCAGCAGAGTTATTAATTTGTATTTTATGTAATTCATTATTTCCCAAGGAATTTAATCCTTGAAAAAAAAAAATCATAAACAGTAAGAACAAAAAGGATGACTTCAGATTAAGAAATTAAAAAAAA
>JAQQSV010007389.1:0-14036 GCA_028646515.1 Pseudochirops corinnae
ATATGGTTCCTCGTAGCCGAGCTGACTTTAGTGGGAAGTATCCTTGTGTGCGTTTTGGAGTTCTAGGATTGGTTTAGAGTCCTATTTTATGGGTATTTTGCGGTGGCTATGTGAGAGCTGCGATATGTTGCTGCTGCTACCCCACCATCTTGGCTCCCCCCCTCCCATTCCCCATTTTCTACTGGAGAAAACTTAGGCCCGAGGCTTAAGTAACTTAAGCATGGTCATGCAGCTAATCCAATAAATCCATTCCAGTAAACATTTATTTGACGCCAGTCAAATTACAGGCACAGTGCTAAGCCTGGAGACACAATTAAGATAAAGAAAGAAAGTCCCTGCCCTCTAGGAATTTATACACTAAAAGGGGAGACAATGCAAAAGAGTTAGGAAAGGTGGGGAAAGGAGGTATGAGGAGGAAAATTGTTGAAACTAGGAAGGACAGGAAATAGAAGGTAAACAAATCTTCCCACTCATCTAATAGGTTTCTGAACAAGATTGGAACTTGTGGCTTCCTGACTCCAAATCCAGAGTTTTATCCCTTATTGCCCAACCTCTCCGCCATGCCACAGTATTCAAATGCCTTTGTCTTCCTACAGCTTCTCCAGTATGACTTCCTAGATTTTTGTCTATTTGTCAGTTTTCAGAGTGTGAGATAAAACACCACAGTTGCTTTAAATTATATTCATCCCATTGTTAGCAATTTGGAGCAAATGTTCATGTTTTCATTCATAATTTGTAATGCCTTATTTGAAAACTGTTTCTTTCTATCCATTGTCAATTTCCTTAATGGGAAATAGCTCTTGATAAAGCTTATGTATGTCAATTCTCATATTTATATATTTTATAGTAAATTTTATCATTAATATTCCATACTAGGATTTGTTTCCCACCTCTACTTAAACTAACTTCAGTGACTGTTTTCTGGTGAAATTTTTTTTTAACATATTCATTTCACAGTTTTATAATAATGTATGCTGTTTGGTTAAGAAATCTCCTTCTAAGAAGAATTATGAAAGTAATTTATTCTGTTTATGGAGGCATACATATATTTTATGTGCATGGATACAGAAATGTATGTATTTATATGCACCCACATAGAGATACAGATAAAAAGAATAAACATTAATTAAAGAGCTACTATGTCCTAGACACTTTTAAAACATCTCCCTTCTTTGTTCCTCAGAGCTACAGGAGGTCAGCATTATTATTATTTTCATTTTACAATTGCTGAAACTGAGGCAAATGAAAGTCAACACTTGCCCAGTGTCACACAATGAGTAAAGTATCTGAGCTGGTCTTCAAACTCAGGGCTTCCTGCCTTCCGGCCCAGCACTCTGTACATTACATGGCTAGGTGACTGGTGACTGATTATGTTTTGGCTGTGTTATTCATTTAGAATTAACCAATGTATAATGCAAAAAGAAGTGAGTCATATCTTAATTTGTACCAACCAGTTTTCCAGCTTTTTGAGCACTATTTTATGAATCAGAAGTCATTCTTTTAGTGAATCAGGCTCTTGAGTTAAATGAATGCCTATAAAAAGGTTTGTGGTTACAGCTGCTTTTTGTTCATCTATTCTGTTCCACTGATTTGGTTATGGCTGAGTTATGTAGTCATATCTGACTTCAAGACCCCATAGATCAGCAGTTCTCAACCTGTGGGTTATGTTCAGTTTGTAATAATGAAAACATCCTGCATATTAGATAGGTTCATGACAGTAGCAAAATTACAGTAATGAAATAGAAATGAAAACAATTTTCTGGTTGGGGATCACCATAACATGACCTACTGTATTAAAGGGTCACGGCATTGGGAAGGTTGAGAAACACTGCCAAAGATCATCATTTTCAATGCTGTCCGTGACATTTTCTCAACAATACTGGAGTGGTTTGCCATATCCTTCTTAAGTAGCTTAAGGCACATAGAGATTAAATGACTTCTCCTGGGTCATACAGGTAGCATCTCAGGTCACATTTGAACTCCGGTTTTCCTTGGTCCAGAACCAACTCTCTATCTACTGAGCTACATAGATGCCCCTAATCTGCATTTAGATTTGGTAACCAGTACTGATAATGATAACTCTTTTACAATGTAGTGGTCATTTTTGCAATAATATGATGACTTACATTGAAGGTTCATTTCCCCCCCCTTGATATTCTGGATAGTTTTGTTACTCCAGATGAAATATTGTGTTTTAGTTATGGTTCTCTAAAATATCCACTTTGTTATTTGATTGGTGCTTAAGAACATGGAAAGAAAAATAGCTTTGTTTTAATGTAATTAAAATTAGATGTCTAAAAACAATAGTAATCATTACTGGGAAGGGAGAAACATTGAAAGTTTTCCCAGTACAAGAAGAAATAAAGCAAGTCTGCCCACTTTCTGCACTATAATTTAATAGAATTCTAGAAATATTAAATATGCCAAACAGTAAAAAAAAAAAAAAAAAAAGAAAAGAAAAAAGAAAAATAAATAAGTAATAGACTAAGGATGTCACTCTTATTTTCAGACAAAACAAATTAATAAGTAAGCTTCATAGAATCATGTAATGTAATCTCCTTATGTTCTTACATGTTCTTACATAACTTAGGTAGGGTTATTATTATTTTTTTTTAATGAGTATGACCTAAGCATGAGTACTGAATGTATCTCCAGTTATCTTAATTTATTTATAAAGTGTGATTTTACATTTTTATGTGTACAAATAGATTTTTTGTCTTTATGAGTTCAATCTCAGATCCTTTATCCATGTCCTATGCTTTTGTATTTTCAATGAAATTTCATTTTTTAAAAAATCTCTTATGGATTTGGTTAATGCCACAGAGAAATACTGTTAAATTTGCAATTGTATCAAATTACTTGCTAAAATCTAATGACTTAAAACATTTTCTTAATTGATTCTATGAAGCTTACTTATTAATTTGTTTTGTCTGAAAATAGGAGTGACATCCTTAGTCTATTACTTATTTATTTTTCTTTTTTCTTTTCTTTTCTTTTTTTTTTTTTTTTACTGTTTGGCATATTTAATATTTCTAGAATTCTATTAAATTATAGTGCAGAAAGTGGGCAGACTTGCTTTATTTCTTCTTGTACTGGGAAAACTTTCAATGTTTCTCCCTTCCCAGTAATGATTACTATTGTTTTTAGACATCTAATTTTAATTACATTAAAACAAAGCTATTTTTCTCTCCATGTTCTTAAAGATTAAAAGACAAACAAACATAAAATGTCCCAGAAATTTTTGATGGTTCCTCCTTTATTATGATCTCAATGAAGCTGTAAATTATTTTTCTTAATCCTTTCTAGGAGTTTAACGTAACTCCATTAGATATTGATCAACATGTTGACCCATAGATTCATTTTTCTTCTTTGTCTTTTCCTGACTTGGCCTCTAAGACCTTAATGCTAATCAAAGGAATGTAATAGAGTTCTTTCTTCTCTAGAGTTACATTTTGGCTGTTTGGTTAATTAATCTTTCAATATTCTATAGAGTTTATTGTAAGGGAACATGGACCAAAGTGACTTAATCGCTCATTTGTGAAGTATTTTCCTTCTTTTTTGTGACTGGGGTGTTTTATATCTCTATTTCTTGTTTACTTAAAGTATTTTGAAATTTTCATTTTTCACTCAGTTAATTTTGAATCCTCTGTTTCTTTGGCACCTAATTACCTATAGACATTACTTATAATTTTATTTATTAACTGTCCTTTACAAAAAAAAAAAAAAGATTCAGTCTTTTCATTTTGGAAATTTTGCTTTATTTTTTCCTTCTGTCAAAAATAAAATTTGCTCCTTAATGGCTATTGATTTTGTTACTATTAAAATTCTTAGATTTGTAAATCTGTCCTATAGGCTTATATTTTAAAATATCTATTGCTAAATTAATTGTCAATATTTATTGTAAAATATATTATTTATTTTATGTTTTAAACATGTCCAATAGATTGATCTTTCCTTTCACTATTTTGTTAATATATATTTTTACAATTTTTAATTTTATTTTGATGATTGCTTTTACTGAAGTCTATAATTACTTTTTAATTCATCTAATGGTTGTTACTCTCTTTTAATTTTTTTTTTTTTGGCAATTTATTCTTACACCCACATTTTCTGAAAAAACATTAATTAATCATTATTTGTATTTTTAGGTTTCACCTGTAACTTTTTGTTAATTAGTATTATTATTGTATTTTGTTGGTAAAATATATATTTCATATTCATGTAGAATTTGATTGGCAGAAGGTACCTCAATGAATTTTTAGTAATATTGATACTAGGATTTAACTTTTTGTTGTTTCTATACATATCTGTAATTATTTTATACCCTGTCACAGATTATATATATGAGTATATTTATATATATATATATATATATATGTATGTATGTGTGTGTATATATATGTGTATACTCACATGTGTTTATGTATCACCTTAGCACTAGAGCACTTTTTAAACATGTTTTTCAGTTGTTTCAGTCATGTCCAGCTCCTCATGACTTCACTTGAAGTTTTCTTGGCAAAGATACTAGAGTGGTTTGCCGTTTCTTTCTTCAACTCATTTTAATGAGGAAACTGACACAAATAGGGTTAAACAAATTGAGTAGAATCGTGTAGTAAGGGTCTGCGTCTGCATTTAAACTCAGTTCTTTCTGACTCCAGGTCTAGTGGTCTATACCCTGGGCCACCTAACTGCTTTATGTGATGTTTCTGATGTTACATTGCCTTGTGTTGTGTTACTTTATGTCACATTACATTACATCATGTTATGTCACATTGTACTGTTTCATTATACTATGCCATATTGTATCCTGGCATACATTACATTATTTTGTTATGTCTTGTCATGTGTCATGTCATATGTCATATAATGTTATATATATATATATATATATATATATATATATATATATATATATATATATATATACACACACACACACATAAATATATATATATATATATATATAATTTATCAGCTTAAATGTCCTTCCATCATACTGTTGCATTGGGACATACTGTAATGTATTACACTGACTGCATTATATTCTATCACTCTGCATCATATGATATTTCATTATATTATATTCATGATGTGATATCCTGTCCCATTGTATCATTACCTTATCATATTATATTGTTGTTTGACATTGTATTGTATCATAGCACAGAATAGTGTAGAGTATAATATTTATTTCATGTCATATCATACCAAATTATATGTGCATAGTCTATGTATGTATACATGAGTACATGCAAACATGTATATATTACATATTTTACACACATTCAGGGGCAGCTAGGTGGTAGAATGAATAGAGAGTTGGCCCTATATTGAGGACAACTTATCTTTATGAGTTCAGATCTGCTCTCAGACACTTACTAACTGTGTGACCTTGGGCCAGTCACTTAGCCTCATTTACCTCATTTTCTCCATCTGTAAAATGACCTGGAGAAGGAAATAGCCAATCAATCCAGAATGTTTTCCAAGAAAACCCCAAATGGGGTTATGGAAAGCCAAATAAAACTCAACAACACAACAAAGCACACATACATATGTATATGTATTTAGGTATATTCAAATATAAATAGATACATACATACATACATCTGCATGTACACACATACACATACATGCAGGAAAGTGTTAAGACTCTTTAAAGTTTAATTAAAGATCTTTAGAACAATGAAAGAAAATAGAAAATGTCATCTAAGATGTAGATACCATGAGAAGTAGAGCATATAAATAAGAAATCCATGATGCCCTAACATGCTAAGAAGTATGAGAACACAATAGAGTACATAGGCTATTTGAAATTTAAAAAAATATATACTGACTTGGAAAACAGATCAAAGGGATATAATTTAACCATCATCGTCCTCCTCAAAAACTACAAGTGAAAATGAAACCCTTGGCACCTTGTTTCAAGAAATCATACATGAAAGATAGCAGACTAAAAGCAGGGACTCACTTGAGATTTCCCCAACTCCTCCAAATACCTGTAAAAAAAATGTCTCTAAACAAATTCTACAGCAGCAGAACCCAAAAAGTGACAGAGTGAAACACATTTCCAGATTAAGACAACCTGTAAGGTCAACAGGAAAGGTCTGTTGCACCAGGCTGGGAGAGGAGTGCAGTCCAATGCAAAAATTGTGCCAGCACAGACTGGGCCCCAGGGAACCCAGAGTAGGTTTCAGGGGACTGAATCCCTGGTTGCTGTGGTGGTTTTGAGACTTCTCAACACACAAAAATGAAAGACAACTTAGAAGGTCAGTAGCAAAGGTCTATAAGCTGTCAGACCTGGGTGAGGGGAGCACGGTCCAGTCCAGCCCCATGGCAGTGGTGGAGGTGGCTGCTAGAAGAGCTCTCAGCCCACAGATAGTGGGGGAGGGGGTGTGTGTGAATTGAACAGCTGATCAGAGGGGAATTGCAGGGATCTCTTTGCCAGCACTGAGGCAGGATTCTCTTGCTTTTCCCTGATTGGATCTGGGTTGCAGTCCTAGATGGTGGTCCTAGGGTTAGGAGGAATGCTGGTTTAGTGGAGCCTGTGACAACAGTGGAGAGGGAATCCTCCTCACAGTTCCAAGGCAGAAAAGAGTGTTTGTGGTCACTCACATACAAGAGCACAGGTTAGGAGAGGGGTAAACAACTCTCATTTGAGCATACCGCCTTGGAAGAACTGACAATTTAGAGGTCCCTAGAGGTATCTATGAAAGTAGACACACAAAACCCCTGAAGCTTGGCACAGTACACCATCCACACTGGAAACAGACTACCTTAGTCAAGTAATTGGCTGGGAAAATGGGCGCAGTGGAAAAATTAAACAAAACACCTCAGACTATACAATCTTACTTTGGCGACAAAGAAGATCAAAATATACAACCAGAAGAAGATGACAAAGCCAAAGCTCTTACATCTAAAGCCTCCAAGAAAAATATGAATTGATCTCAGGCCATGGAAGATCTCAAAAAGGACTTTGAAAATCAAGTAATAGAAGTAGAGGAAAAATTGAGAAATGAAAATGATGAAAGAAAATCATGAAAAACGAGTCAACAAGTTGCTAAAGGTCTGCTTTTTAAGATATTGTTCTACTTGGCAACTTTTTGGACCTCTTTTGTCTTTTGGGTTAGTATATTTTTTAAGGTTACTATATACAATATTCTCTTGGTTCTCCTCATTTCACTCTACATCTCTCTGACATATGGACCTAGCAGTGGCATTGCTGGGTCAAAGGGCACCCACAGTTTATGGCCCTTTGGACATAGCCCCTCATTGCTCTCCAGAATGTTTGGAGACATTCACAAGCCTGCCAGAAGCCCATCAGTGTCTCCATTTTTCCACATGCCCTCTAATACATCATCTTTCTTTTCTGTTAGTTGCTATGATCTTGCATCTGAAGCAGCTTATATTTTAATTCAGAGGCAATGGGGAATCATCGAAGAAACTTGAGCAAGGGAAATATTTCGATCTTATGTGCTAAGGCATTCTCTTGTTGTAGTGGTTGTTTTAGTAGTGGAAATACAGCTTTGACTACAGTTGTCAGGATGGTAAAGAGTCACTCTTGGCTAAGGGGGCAACCTAGTGAAACATAGGGAGTGCTGATCCTGGAGATCTCTCAGGTTCTCTAAAATACAAACTCCAAGTTTAGAACACATTTTCAAGTGGAATAAAAATGCTGGAGAGCTTCATAGATTTGGGAACTAAGTTGAAATGGGCCCTAACTGTCTGAATTTAAATAATGCCAGTGTTATAAAACAATAGTAATAGTCACAAACATTTTTACAGCATCAAACACGTGCCAAATATTGTACTAAGTACTTTACAAATATTATCTCATTCCTTTCTCACTTCAACCCTGGGAAGTGGGTGCAATTATTATCCCCATTTAACAGCTGAGGAAACTGAAGAGATACAAGATTAAATGACTTAGCCAGGGTCACACAGCTATTTAATGTCTGACACTATATTTGAATGCCTGGTTTTCCTGAGTCTGGGACTAGTGCTATATCTGCCATGTGACATAGCTCCCCCTAGTTTGACATTCCGAGCTGGACCAGAGATGGGTGGACCTTACCTGAATGCTCATGGTGAAAGAGGAGGAAAGGGAACAATTGTAGGCTACCTCTATCTACCTTAAGATGCCATGTCTTGAGGCATTGCAAGACCTTCCAGGCTCCCAGCCATTTTGACTTGTGTTCTGACTAATGGGTGGGTTGCAGGAGTCCCAATTAATCCAACATCATGTTGACAGGGTAATACACTTTAGCCACAGCATGTTAATTGGAAATTATGCAAGGAAAGTGGGAGGGGGTTTGGGCTGTTCCAACTCCTCAAACGCCAAGGCAGAAAAAACCGAAAGCCCAGCCAACTAAACAGGCTAAGTTCCAAGAGAAGGCCGAAAACCCAAGGGACAACAAACAGTCTGGCTGAAGTGTGTGATAGTTGTCTGCATTGTACCAATGTCACTCCCATGTTCTGCCTCATAATGGCCCATTGGGGGCCTGAGACGGCCAAAGAATATGCCTGGAGCTCTTGTGAGATGTTGAGTCATAGAGGGCCAGTGGGAAAGGGGGTGTTTTGGCATTGGGCCCACTCCTCATGAGGGGATTTCATTGTACTCTCTCATTACCAAGATCCTAGCCCAGTCTGTACCACCATGAACTATAGGGCCCTGAGGGAGCCTTGAGTGTAGAAAATTCCAGGGTAAAGCAATGAGGCTGGTCTTGGGCCCTCCTGCAAAGGGGAGGCCTTTCAGGGCTTCAGGCTCTCATGAACCAAAGGATCAGCCTGAAACATTCTGTCCCTGCATTTCTCATTAAGAGCTGAAACCTAGTTCAAAGGTGAAAGCAAACAACTGCTCCCCTGGCAGTCGGGGATTGAGGAGTGGAGCCCAGGCCACACCTTTGGAGGCCTGAGCTCACAAATGCACATCCTCAATTCCATTTTGATCTTCTATTTGAAAAGCATTTTGTAATGCTGAGGACAAGGATAGAATCTGAGACATCAGACGATTCTTCAGGGCTGCTTCAGGAAAGAGTTTAGACAGACCTGGATGGACATTTTCATTTGGTTTTGTATTGACAGTTGACTACAACCTGTCATTTTGTTTTCTTGCATTGGTGCCACAAGCTGGAAAACGGGCCTTAATTCCTCCAAATTTCTGCCAACCCCGCCCCCCTTTTTTTTTTTTACTTTGGCAAAGCACATCCATCCACCTGCTTGCAGAGTAGAAGGGAGGGCTAAGCCAGGAATGCTTTCCTGGAAAGCCTTTTGTCCCTACCATTATTCTAGGAGCCGGTATTGGAGTGAAAAAAAGAGACTTGGTCCTTTCTGGACCTTTCTGTGGTAGAAGTCATAGCACTTTGAAGCCAGCCTCTCCTACTGGAGATCACTAATCACCGAAATGAAGCCAGGCCCACGCTAGTACAGTGAGTTATACCAAATAATGGAACCATGGAAGAGAAGTTCAATGACATCCATGAAGCAAAAACTCCCCAGTGGGCCATTGTGTACAAAGTGCTGTGGTCAGCACTGTGGATTCTCACTCTCAAGGAACGCATACTTCCACACCATCCCTTCCTCCCTACCCTTATCCATCCCACAATTCAATCATTTGCCAAGTACTATTGTTTCTATCTTTGTGTCACCTTTTACATACCCCCTTTCTCTTCTCACACAGTTCTGCTAAATTCAGACCTGAATCACCTTTCATTTGGACTATTGCCATGATCTTCTCACTGCTCTCTGTGCTTCAATCTATCCTCAGTCAAGGCCATTATCTACCTAATGGCCAAGTTTAATTTTTCCAAAGTGTAGATCTCATCATATAATGGCAAGTTGGCCTCTTTGGGAATAATGTAGAGTATGAGAGGGGAGGCAATGTGAAATCATCTTCAAGTAAGCCAGAGGCAAATGGAAAATAAGCTTAAAAGGCCGAAGGAGGTTGGACTGAATTGTAGGGGCAGTAAGGAGGTGATTCAGATTCTTGTGTAGGACAATGACATCATCAGACTTTTCATTTAGGGAAATGAATGAGGGTGGATGTGGAAATAAGACTGCTACTCAAGTCTGATTCTGCTGGCCCATTGTGGTGACATGGTGATGGCTGCTGTGCAATGGCCAACAAAGCTACAATCAGGGAAGAGATCATCACCAGGTGGAATTCGGAACTTATTTTTTTTTCTTTTAAAAATTATTTAATATTCATCTTTCCCCAATTACATGCAGTAACAGTTTTAACATTTGTTTATTTGTTTGTTTTAATGGGTTTGAATTATGTCTCTCCTTTCTTTTTCCCCTTCATTGAGAAGGGCAAGCAATTTACTATACATTATACATGTGCAGTCCTGGAAAAAAAAAAATTTCCATATTAGTCATGTAAAAGAAAACACCCCCGCCCTTAAAGAAAGAATAAAATAAAACTAAGATTGTTTGGTTTTTTTGGTTTGTTTTTTGTTTATGCTTCAATCTGTATTCAGACTTCAACAATTCTTTCTCTTAAATGGTTAGCATTTTTCATCATAAATCCTATAGCATCATCTTGGACCACTGTATCACTGAGAATAACTAAGTCACTCACAGTTGATCATTGTACAGTATTGCTGTCTGCAACATTTCTGTTACATGTGCAATGATCTCCTGGTTCAGCACTTTGCATCAGTTCATGTAGGTCTTTCTAGGTTTTTCAGAGAGCATCCAGCTCATTGTGTGTTTTAGAACAATAATAAACAATGAAAAATAAGTTTTCTCAGGATTTTCTGAAATAATCCTCATCATTATTTCTTAAATCATGATATCCCATCGCAACAATACACCACATCTTGTTCAGCCATTCCCCAATAGATGGACATCCAATCAATTTCCAGTTCTTGGCCACCACTAAAAGCACTGCCATAAATATTTGTGTAAATGGAAGCCCTTTTCCTTTTGGTTTTTTATCTCTTTGGGATACTGACCTAGTAGTGGTATTGCTGGGTCAAAGGATATGCATGGTTTTATAGTCCTTTGTGCACATGACAATAGTCCAAATTGCTTTCCAGAAGGGTTGAATCAAGTTCACAACTCCACCAACAATCTATTAGCATTTCAATTTTGCCAAAGCCCCTCCAACATTTGTCATGTTGCTTTTCTGTCAAATTATACAATCTGGGGTGATAACTTGGAATGGTTTTAATTTCTCTTTCAGTGATCAAGAATGATTTAGAGCAGTGGTTCTCAACCTTCCTAATGCCGCGACCCTTTAATACTTGTATGTGGGCATATCTGCTTGTGGGCAGACCCTCCTGGAGATGGATAGAGGAGCAACGTCTTGGTTCCTAAGACCATCGGAAATATGTGTTTTCCGATGGTCTTAGGTGACCCCTGTGACCCCTGTGAAAGGGTCGTTCGACCCCCAAAGGGGTTGTGACCCACAGGTTGAGAAGCACTCATTTAGAGGGATTTAGAGCGACTATAGAAAGCTTGATTATTTTATCTGAAAACTCCCTGCTCATATTCTTTGAACATTTATCAATTTGAGAACACATCTTATTTTTATCAATTTGATTCAATTCTTTATATAAACAAAAAATGAGAAGTTAACCCAAGAAATTTGCCATAAATGTTTTTCCCCCACAGTTATGTTTAATGTACATTTCCGTGTATCTTATCTCTGCCCCATTTAACCTTCTCTCTCTCTCTCTCTCTGTCTCTGTCTCTCTCTGTCTCTCTGTCTCTCTGTATCTCTCTTTCTCTGTCTCTGTCTCTGCCTCTCTCTCTCTCTTTCTCTCTCTTTCTCTTTCTCTGTCTCTGTCTCTCTGTCTCTGTCTCTCTGTCTGTCTCTCTTTCTCTCTCTCTATCTCTCTTTCTCTCCCTCTCTCTGTCTCTCTGTCTCTCTCTCTCTCTGTCTCTCTCTCTCTCTCTCTCCTCTGTCCATCACAAGTGTGTTACTTCTTACCGCCAGCTCCCCCTGCTGCCTTCCCTTTTATCAACACCCCACCTTCTCTTATACCATTCTTCTCACACTTTCCTGTAGGGTAATACAGATTCCTACAGTCAATTCAGTTTGTATGTCATCCCTTCTTTGAGCCAATTCTAACAAGTAAGGTTCGCGTACTTCCCCTCTCCCACATCTTCCCTTCCATCATAAATCTCTTTCATGTCTATTTTAGGGTCTAATTTACCCCATTTACCTTTCCCTTGCCTCTTCTCTCACCACATTCCTCATTCTCACACCTTGATTTTATTGGTTTAGAAATTTCTTATCATATTGGATGGACACATACCTGTGTCCTCTATCTATTTATATTCCTCCTAACTGCCTTAAAAATAAGAAAGTTCTCAGAAGTTACAATTATCATCTTTTCATTTAGGATTGTAAATAGTTTAAACTTTTTCACTTCCTTGTGATTTCTCTTTCCTGTTTACCTTTTTATGTTTCTTTTGATTATCATATTTGAAAGTAAACATTTTTGTTCTTATCTTTTCATGAGTATTGCTTGGAAGTCCTCCATTCTATTGAATGTCCATTCACCACCCCACCCTACCACCCCAGAAATATTAAACTCAGTTTTTCTGGATAGGTTTTTCCTGGTTGTAACCCTAGCTCCTTTGCCTTATGGTATATTGTATTCAAATCGCTCTGATCCTTTAGTGTAGAAGTTGCTAATCCTGTTATCCTGAGCAGTTGTGGTCACAAGAGAGCAGGGCCCTGCCTTGGTAAATATCAGAGCACAGACAGGAGGGCAGCGACAGGAACTCTTCCAGGGACATGCAACCTTTGAATCACTGCAAACTTATAGGCCCCCAGAACTAGCTGCGAAAGGAGCAGTGCATAAAAATCAGAAAATTGGGCCAGACATCCACTCATCCCAAGATGTGAGCAAAACTCAAAGACAACATAAAGTCCAAAGTTTAAAATGGGCTTGAAAAAATGTGCAAATGACAACAAAAAAAATTGACTACAAAAAATGCTACCCTTCCTGAAAAAGATTCCAAAATGCAAATTATTGGCATTATAGCCAAATTCCAAAGCTCCATGGTCAAGTAGAAAATACTGCCGGAAGGGTCACATCAACTACATGGGATATCTTTAAGGCTGCAAAGTATGGTAGGGGCAAAAAAGAGAAACTGTGTGAGCATTCTTAGAACACACAAGAAGGGAGATGTCACTAACAGCTGGTGACAGGGATTGATGAAAGTGAGTATGTTAGAGAAGAGAGGGCAACACGAAGGCTGCCTAATGAAAGACAGAAACACTTTTTACCTTAGAAGGACATGGCAAAGTGGAGAGAAATCTATCCTAAGAGATAGAAAGAACCAAATTTGATAACTGCTTTTGACAGAAGCTAGTAGTGTGACCTTTTTAAAATTAATTAGCCTCCTTAACTCCATGCAACTCTCAAAGACTAAGTGACAAAAACCTTGCCAATTGACATCGGGAAAGGGAGTTTCTACACTGTGAATTCCTAACACTGATAGTATTAGACATGGGCAAGATGGGTGAGGTGGTGAAGGGAAAGATTGGGAAGGCTGAGTTGGGAAACATTGAGTGAGTCTGAATGGAATGACTCAAGGGAAGTAGATGGCATGAAGTTCAATTGGGAATGCTTGGAGGGGGATAATCTGAAATCAGTCCCGAAATGGCTTGGTGAGAAATTGTTGTGGGTCATAAATGCCAAACAAAGGACCTCATATTTCCTTCAAAAGGAAACAAACAGGCATGTGCTGAGTTCACCTCTCTCACATGTTTTTAGAGCATTCTACAAAAGGGAGCCCGTGAGGGTGAGACTGAACTGAATGCCCACCCAGGGGTAAATTGTACTGGAACAATGATGATTCTTTTTTTTTTTTTAACTTTTATTTATTTTAGTTTACATCATTCATTTCCATGAGATTTTGAGTTACAAATTTTCTCCCCATCTTTCCCCTACCCAGCACCCCAAAACAGCCATCCCATTGTATAACTCCTCCCCCAATTTATTCTCTCCTATGTCCTTCCCCATCAACCCTCTGACTTTCTGGTAGGGCAGGATGGATCTCCCTACCACAGTGCCTGTGTA
>JAQQSV010007390.1:0-14035 GCA_028646515.1 Pseudochirops corinnae
TTGCAGCCCTTCTATATGACCAAACTATTGTACAATGTGAAAGTATTTACAGATCCTATACATGATTGCATGCCACCATGGGGGGGGGGGAAGGGAGGGGAGAAAATCTGAAACCCAAGTGATTGTGGAACTGAATCTTGTAAATTAAAAGTAAATGAGTAAATAAAAAATAAATTTAAAAAAAAAAAAGGAAAGCCAATAGGTTTGGATTTGAAAAAAAAAATAAAGTGGAGGGATAGGAAGGAAGGAGATTAACATCATATGATCTTTACTTTCATTGGTTCTGATTTAAAGAGGGATAAATATAAATCCTAAATTTAGATTCTAATACAATAAGACGCAAAAACTCATAACAATAGAGGGAAAAGAGGGAGGGAGAGGAGAACTCTGTGAAATTTACTAACTTTGGTTTGGGTTTAAGGAGGGAATAACATACTCTGTTAAGAATAAACATCTATTATGCCCTACAGGCATTAGGAGGGATAAAAGGAGAGGGGTATAACAAGGGGAGGGTGGTCAATAGGAAGGGAAAGAGTAGCAAGGGGATAGGTTTGGTAAAGAGAGGGGACACATGGAGGGATTACTGAGGGAGGCGGTAGTCAAAAGGAAAATTCTTAAGAAGGGAAAAGGAGAAGGAAGACACAAAGGTATAAATAGGGGATGGAATAAAATGGAGGGAAAGTCACAGATAGTAATTATAACTGTGAATGTAATTGGGATGAACTCCCACATAAAACAGAGGTAGATAGCAGAATGGATTAAAAACCAGAATCCTACAATGTGCTGTCTACAAGAAACACATTGAAAACAAGGGGGAAAGCACAGGGTAAAGGTAAAAGGATGGAGCAGAATGTATCATGCCTCAGTGAAAGTTAAAAAAGCAGGGGTAGCAATCAGTATCTCAGATAAATAAAAAGCTAAAATACATGTAATTAAGAGAGATAAGGAAGGAAACTACATCCTGCTAAAAGGCACCATTGAGAATGAGGCAATAACACTACTTCACATATATGCACCAATCGGTATAGCATCCAAATTCCTAGAGGAAGCGTCAAGAGAATTAGAGGAAGAAATAGATAGCAAAACAATACTACTGGGGGACCTCAATCTGTCCCTCTCCAAAGTTGATTAATTCAACCTCAAAATAAACAAAAAAGAAGTTAAGGAGGCAAATAGAACTTTAGAGAGGCTAGACTTGATAGATCTCTGGAGAAAAATAAATGGGGATAAAAAGGAACATACCTTCCTTTCAGCAGTATATGGCACATACACAAAAATTGACCATGTCCTAGGGCATAAAAACCTTAATATTCTGTGTAGAAAGGCAGAAATATTAAATACATCATTCTCAGATCATGATGCAATAAAAATTATATGCTATAAAGGGCCATTGAGATATAGGCAAAAAACTAATTGGAAACTAAATAATTTAATCCTAAAGAATGAGTGGGTCAAAGAAGAAATTAGAAAAACAATCAGTAACTTCATTCAAGAGAATGACAAGAATGAGACATCATACCAAAACTTGTGGGATGCAGTAAAGCCTGTTCTTAGGGGAACTTTCATTTCCCTGAATGCGTACATGAAAAAATTAGAGAAAATGGAGATCAATGAATTGGGCATGCAATTGAAAAAGCTAGAAAATAACAAATTGAAAATCCCCAAATAAATACTAAATTAGAAATAATGAGAACCAAAGGAGATATTAATAAAATTGAAAGTCAGAAAACCATTGAACTACAAAATAAAATGAAGAGTTGGTTTTATGAAAAAAACCAACAAAATTGATAGACCCTTAGTAATTATTCTAAAAAAAAAAAAGAAGTAAACCAAATTTCAAGTCTCAAAAATGAAAAGGGTGAATATACCTTCAAAGAAGAGGAAATTAAAACAATAATTAGGAATTATTTTGCCCAATTGTATGCAAATAAATTTGACAATGTTAGTGAAATGGATGAACATTTACAAAAATATAATTGCCCAGATTGTCTGAAGAGGAAGTAAATTACTTAAACAACGCCATTGCAGAAAAAGAAATTGAACAAGCTATCAGAGTACTCCCTAGTAAACCATCCCCAGGGGGAGAAGGATTTACTAGTGAATTCTATCAAACATTTAAAGACCAATTGATCCCAATACACTAAAAACTATTTGGGAAAATTGGTGAGGAAGGAGTCCTACCAAATTCTTTTTAATGACACAGCTATGGTATTGATACCTAAATCAGGGAGAGACAAAAAAGAGAAAGAAAATTATAGACCAATCTCTCTCATGAATATAGATGTAAAAATTTTAAATAAAATATTAGCAAAAAGACTATAGCAACTTATCACAAGAATAATACATTTTGACCAGTTTGGGTTTATTCCAGGAATGCAAGGATGGTTCAATATTAGGAAAACTGTCAGTATCATTGATCATAACAACAGTAAAACTAGCAGAAATCGTATGATTATTTAAATAGATGCAGAAAAAGCTTTTGACAAAATACAACATTGATTTCTTTTAAAAACACTAGAAAGTATAGGAATAAATGGACAGCATCAACTTAAAGCCATCTGCAAATATTATATACAATGGAGATAAACTAGAAGCATTTCCAGTAAGATCAGGAGTGAAACAAGGATGTCCATTATCACCCCTCTTATTCAATCTGGTCCTAGAAATGTTAGCAGTAGCAATTAGAGAAGAAAAAGAAATCAAAGGAATCAAATTAGGTAAAGAAGAGACTAAGCTATCACTCTTTGCAGATGATATGATGATATACTTGGAGAATCCCAGAGAATCAAGTAAAAAACTTCTTGAGACAATAATTAAATTTAGCAAAGTTGTAGGATATAAAAAAACTCACATAAATCCTCAGCATTCCTATATATGTCCAACGAAATCCAACAGCAAGAGATCATAAGAGAAAACACATCTGAAGTTACTGTAGACATTACAAAATATTTGGAAATCTACCTGCCAAAACAAACACAATACCTTTATGAACACAACTACAAAACACTTTTCACACAAATAAAGTCAAATCTAACTTAATGGAAAAACATCCATTGCTCATGGATGGGCCGAGCTAATATAATAAAAATGACAATTTTACCTAAATTAAATTATGTATTTAGTGCTATACCAATCAATCTACCCAAAAATTATTTTATAGAACTAGAAAAAATAGTAACAAAATTCATTTGGAAGAACAAAAAGTCCAGAATATCAAGGCAATTAATGAAAAGAAATGCAAGGGAAGGTGTCATAGCTTTACCAGATTTTAATCTGTATTACAAAGCAGCAGTCATCAAAACTGCTTGCTACTGCCTAAGGGATAGGGTAGTGGATCAATGAAATAGATTGAGTACAAAAGACTCAATCATCAATGATTATAATAATATACTATTTGATAAGCCCAAAGACCCCTGTTTCTGGGATAAGAACTCATTATTTGACAAAAATTGTTTTGAAAATTGGAACATAGTATGGCAGAAACTGGGTATAGATCATCATCTAAAGACTTACGCCAAAGGCAAGTCTAAATGGGTGCATGACCTTGGTATAAAGGCTGATATTGTAAATAATCTGGGGAAGCAAGGAATAGTTTACTTGTCAGATTTATGGAATAGGAAGTACTTTATGACCAAAGAAAAATTGGAGAGCATTATAAAATATAAAATGGATAACCTTGATTACATTAAATTGAAAAAGTTTCTGTCCAAACAAAGCCAATGTAACCAAGATTAAGAGGGAAGTGGGAAACTGGGAAAGAATATTTACAACCAATGTCTCTGATATAGGCCTCATTTCCAAAATTTACGGGGAATTAAGTAAAATTTTAACAATACAAGTCATTCCCCAATTGATAAATGGTCAAAGAATATGAACAGGCAATATTCAGAGGCAGAAATTAAAGATATCTTTAAGCATATGGAAAAATGATATAATTCACTATTGATATGATAAATGCAAATCAAAACAACTTTTGAGGTACCACATCTCACCAGTCAGATTGGTTAAGATGACAAAACAGGGAAATGACAAATGCTGGAGAGGATGTGGAAAAATTGGAACACTAATGCCTTGTTTCTGTAGTTGTGAATTGATACAATCATTCTGGAGAGCAATATGGAACTTTGTCCAAAGGGCTATAAAGAATTCCATGCCCTTTGACTCAGCAATACCACTCTTGTGATTATATCCCAAAGAGGTCACAGAAGTGGGAAAAGGTCCCATATGTACAAAAATATTTATTGCAGCTCTCTTTGTGGGTGCAAAAAAATGGAAATATAGGTGATGCCCATCAATTGGGGAATGGCTGAACAACCTATGGTATATGCATGTAATGGAAAACTATTGTGCTATAAGAAAGGAGAAGGAGATGGACTCCATAATTACCTGGAGAGGTTTATACAGAGTGATGCTAAGTGAGAAGAGCAGAATCAGGCAAAACCTGTACACAGTCACAGACACATCGTGCATATGATGACCAAACTCGATAAATCAGACTATCCTCAACAATGCACAGCTGAAAACAACTCTACAAGCCTCAGAATGGAAGGAGATATCTAAAGTCTGACAAAGCTATAGAAATACTATAGTTTAAATGGAGCCTGAAGCAAAATCTGGTATCATTCTCTTTCATGCCTGCTTTTGCTTTTTTTTTCCCAGTGATCACTGGGATTATATTTTAAAAGGTGAATTTGAGAGAAAGGAGAGGAATAGTATGACAGGAGACAGGGAGAGACATAATGGGATTAATCCTCTCATATAGAAGAGGCAAGGGATAATTTTTACAATGTAGGGGAAGAACAGGAAGGCAAAAGGGAATGGGTCTACCTTAGTCTCATTGAAGTTGGCTTAGGGAAGGAATTACATACACTGTAAATTAGGAATCTTGGCCTACAGGAGAGTTTGGGCTAACGGGATCAGAGGGGGAAGGAACAAGGGGAGGTCAGGTTGGGGGAGAAGTTTGTTAGAAGCACACACTTTTGTAAAAAGGCAGAGTCAAAGTAGAGAAAAGAACAAGTGTGGGGTGGAGTAGGAAGGAGGAAAATATACAAGTACTGGGGTAGCAAGATCCATCTTGCCCTACCGGAAAGTCAGAGGGGTGATGAGGGGGAATATAGGAGAGAGCTAATTGGAGGAGGGGACAAATGGTGGGATTGCTCTTTTGGGGTGGTGGGTAGGGGAAAGATGGGGAGAAAATTTGTAAATCAAAATCCCATGGAAATAAATGATGTAAACTGAAAAATAAAAAAAAAGTTAAAAAAATTTTAAAAAATAAACTTGACAAAGTTCTTTAAAAAAATAAAAAAGTAAAAAAAATAAAATTAGCACAATAATAGTAGCTAATTCACAGGGTTGAAGTGAAGTTTCCATGAATCAACAAATGTAAAAGTCTTTGTAAACTTTAAATCACTATCTAAATGTCAACTTTTAGTATTATTATTATATTTTATATAATGAAATTTATATTGTTAATATATCATTATTTATAACAACACTGTTATAATGATTTATTACTATTATAATTAATAATAAATCAAAAAATATTATTATGTATACACAAAAAAATTTCTTAAATGAAAAATTAAGGAAGTTACAGGAAGAGACTGAGAGCAAAACTATCCTAGTGGGGGACCTCAACTTTCTCTTTTCAGAACCAGATAAATGTAATACAAAATAAACAAGAAAGATTTTAAAGAGGTGAATAGAATTGTAGAAAAGACAGATAAGGTAGATCCCTGTTACATATTGAAGGGCGATAGAAAGGAATATAATTTTTTTTCTCAGAAGTACATGACACCTACACAAAAACTGATCATTTACTAGGTTATAGAAACCTCTAAATCCAAAGAAAGCCAGAAACATGAAATGCATCCTTTTCAGATCATGATTCAGTAAATAATACAAGTAGTAAATGGCCATGGAAAGAGAGATTAAAAATTAATTGGAAACTAAATAATCCAGTCCTAAGGAATGAGTGGATCAAAGAACAAAACACAGAACTAATAACTTCATCCAAGAGGATGACAATAATGAGACAACATACCAAAATTTATGGGATGCAGTGAAAGCATTTCTTAGGGAAAGATTTATATTTCTGAATGTTTACATGAACAAAATAGAGAAAGGAGGTCAATGAATTGGGCATACAACTGAAAAAGCTAGAAAAACAACAAATTAACAATCCTCAATTAAATGCCAAAGTAGAAATACTGAAAACAAAAGGAGAGATTGATGAAATTGAAATTAAGAGAGCTATTGAATTAATAAATAAAACTAAGTGCTAATATCATGATAAAACCAATATGATAGATAAATCTTTGCTTAATTTGATTAAAAAAGAAAGAAGAAAACCAAATTATCAACATCAAAAAAGAAAAGGGTGAAATTACCACCAATGAAGAGGAAAGTAAAACAATAATTAGGAGTTAATTTGTTGAATTGTATGCCAGTAAATTTCATAATCTTAGTGAAATTGATAAATATTTACAAAAATATAAAATGCCTAGATTAATGAAAGAGAAAGTAAAATACTTAAAAAACCCATCTCAACAAAAGAATTTAAATGCGAGTTCTATGTGGCACAGTGAATAGAGCATCTACCCTGGAGTCAGGAGGACCTTAGTTCAAATCCAGACTTAGACACTTAACACTTACTAGCTGTGAGACCTTGGGCAAGTCACGTAACCCCAAATGCCCAGCCTTCCCTCCACCAAAAACCAAAAAAAAAAAAAGTATAAATAAAAAACAAAAAGAAATTAAGCAAGTTATCAATGAACTCCTTTTGAAAACATCTCCAGGTCCAGATGAATTTTCAAGTGAATTCTATCAAATATTTAAAAGAGTAATTAATCCCAATAGTATATAGATTATTTGGGATATCAGGTGAAGAAGGAGTACTACCAAATTCTTTTTATGATACAAATATGGGACTGATGCCTAAACCGGGAAAAGCCAAAACAGAAAGACAATTTTAGACCAATTTTCCCAATGAATATAGATGCAAAAATTTTCATTAAAATATACTCAAAAAGTGACATCAGCTTATCATGATAATAATACACTATGACTAGGTAGAAATACCAGGAATGCAGGGTTGGTTTCATATTAGGAAAACTACTTGTGTAATTGACATATCAACAAAAAAAGTAACAGAAACCACATGATTTGCTCAATAGATGTAGTAAAACTTTTTACAAAATGTAACACTCATTCCTATTTAAGGCAAATTCCTGGACCAGAAGAACTTCATCAGCAGTAATCTACTTCCCTTGAATACAAGAAATATATGTATAAAATTACGAGAGAGAGAGAGAGAGAGAGAGAGAGAGAGAGAGAGAGAGAGAGAGAGAGAGAGAGAGAGAGAGAGAGAGAGAGAGAGAGAGAGAGAGAGAGAGAGAGACAGGGAGAGAAAATCATGAGGAAGGTTACAAACATTGATCTTTGGATTAAATTTTGAAGTTGCACTTTTGCTCATTATTTGTACTCCTGCAGGTAAGGTCTTTTAAAAGAGTATACGCTATATTTAGACCTTAGGATCTGATTAGTTTTCTATGAATGGAGATGATCAACATTAGATGGCAGTGTTATGGCAATAACATAGAAAGCATTCACACTTTGAGCTAAAGATGGGGAAAATGATATGTGATGTTAATTAAGTTGTAAGTTTAAGATTACAGGTATATCCTACCTAATTTCACTGTTATCAACCACATACCTCCAACTGACATCAAGAAGCTATGAATGGAGTCAGTAGATCATTATGTAACTAAATAGTTGTCCAATCTTTTATTTCATTCCAACTGATAGGATCAGAATTTAGTAAGAATAGTGTCTCTGTAATCAGAGGACTTGGGCCTAATTACTACCTGTTTTTTCCCCCTACCTCTATGACCTTAGGCAAGTCATTTTATCTCTTCCAGCATCAATTTCCTTTATTTGTAAAATGGGAAGTGTGGTCTCGGCAATCTCTTCCACATCTCTGATAATAGGAACTATTTTAAAGCACTTTAAAGCCTGTAAAACAGTTTACTTATTATAGTTTTGGATTATGACAAGAATACCGTAATGAGATGCTATTATTATCCTCATTTTGCCAATAAGATACTGAGATTGAAGAGTCAGACCGCTAATTACTCCCTAAGACAATATTTATGTTCACGTCTTTCCTATTGAGACCAGAATTTTATCTATCAGATCCCCTCGGCCCTAGTAGTCTATAGATATATGTACCATATAGACCATCTTTACTAAACCAGAAAAAAATTTTTCTTTGATAATTTACCTCTTTGACTTTTCCATATCTCCTCTGTTATATGAAGAGGGTGAAATAGATGACTTCAAAGATCATTTCCAGTTCCAAATCTAAATATTTAATTAGATTGGTGTGGACAACCTATTTACTGACATAAATATGGTCCCATCCACATTCTTCATACTTATATCTTTCCATAAATCCATTGAGGGAATCAACTCCATGTAAAAGACTCTCTTTTGTTTGTTTTTATTTTCTCTCAAAAATGAATATTCTAAATGAGGTAGCCATATGTTTCGTTGTGTTTTTTTTTAATCATTGCTGCTACATATTCTCAATATCATCTTTTAGAGAAATTCTCACATGCAAATTATCATTGGTAACATACTAATTTATTTTTCTATTCTGTTGGGCTTTTCTGTGATTTTAATTTTTGCCATATTTTGTTGTTTTATGATGTGTAGCCATATTCTCCACATAAGAGATTATTGAAAATAAAGAAAAGTACTTCTAAAGCAATGTGCAATTGGATATCATTAAAGGACATGCACAATTTCTCCCCAAGCAATCCAACTCATATTATTCCTGACAATCCTTTTCTTGCCCCATTTCACTGTCTACCTGAAGTATCCCAGCTCCCCATATATGATGCACTTTTTAAGGCTTAAAGCACCATATAAATGTGAACTGTCATGGTGAGCTAATTAGTTGGGCTGCCTGTCTAGCTGTGTGCTAGATTCAGTTAATACATGATCAAGTATAAGACACTTCAACTTTGAGCCTCTTTTTCCTTATTTTTTATTCCTTCCTTCTTCCTGTTCCCTCCCTCCCTTCCTCCCTTCCTTCCTCTCTTCCTTCCTTCCTTCCTTCTTTCCTTCTTTCCTTCCTTCCTTTTTTCTTCTTCCTTGAAGCAGTAATAGTAGTAGCAGTAGAGGTAGTAGTAGTAGTAGTAGTAGTAGTAGTAGTAGTAGTAGTAGTAGTAGTAGTAGTAATAGTAGTAGGGTAGTAGTATATAGATAAATATTTGTAATAGCCACTTCAGAGGGCTGTTGTGAGGGAAATATTTTTTGAACTCTAAAGCACTATGCAAATACAGGTTGGCATAATTTCCTCTAATAAAAATATTTTTTTTTTGCACCTTGAGCAGAGAAAGAAAACTTCACAATATGATTTGAACTCAGTTAGATGTGCTTCCTTCATACTGACATGTCCATAAAATTCTAGGGAAGGGACTTAATAAATTTTCTTTTCTTCTATGTTCTTTACTTACCTAGACTGTAGTAAGGACTGATGATGCTCTCTGCTTAATCTTAAAAACAATTCAACTCAGAAATTCTTAATGAAAAGCTAGTGTGTGTTTTATTTTTTAATAGCAAGAAAGTGTTCCAGAATAAATTTAAAATTATGAGGATCAATTCAGTTCTAAAATTGGCAGGTTCTTTTTTCCTTCATGAAAGCTGATATTTTTAGAGATGGATTATTTAAAATGTGGAAAAAGGAAGAAATGGACACAATGGTATGAACATATGCCAGTTGTAAAACTGATTACCTTTCCATGTCTGAAACAGTTGCTGAAAGAGAACTACAATAAAAGAAATCCTAAAATTTCATTTCCTGTATATTTTTGAAACCACACAGGAAAATTCAGGCTCAATTCAGTCACATTTCACAAAGTATATGGGTCCATTTCAAAGGAATAAAATGTATGTGGCAAGTTTTCATAAAATTATTTCCCAAAGAGATGACGTTTTTGTGCAAATCCTGTTTCCCAAATTTTGAATTTTTTTAACTCAATTATACTGTGAATATTACTAGTAACACATGATAGAATTTCAACTGGGAAAAAGACAAATACAGCATCTAATATATCCAGGGATTCATTCCATGATCACAAGTAGTCATGCACAGGACAAGTGCATTTTCACTTCTGTCTAGAGTTTTAATAATTACCTCAATAAAGATGTCCAATGTTTAAAAATCTGAAAAATATCAGTTATATTATATTGTAGTGATGTTGCTGTTGTTTCCCACCTATTAATTGAAGGAGTAATTATTTTTAAAAATTAATCTACTCATTTGAGAAAATTTATAAAAATCCTGCATAGTGTGGCAGAATTATAGTGTTATCTGTGCAAATTGGTGGCATCCTATATTACAACATTTCACAGTATTTTCCATAGTTTATTGGGTAATTGTTGTAAGGTTCATTCTCTGTTTTATAAAGACGGAAGTTTAACTATAGTACTGAAGGGTAAACAGCAAAGAAGGAAAAAGGATGATGGAATATATGAAATGAGCAGTAACATAAGCCATTTCAACATGAGAACTGCAAAATAGCAGAGGGGGGGGAATGAAACTAAATGTGATATCTACTTGGTAGTTTGAGTGGAGTGTCTGCTACAACATAGCCTCAAATCATTCTCCCTGGCCCCCCCAATCTCCCCCACAATATTATTCCTTGAGTGAATTCAAGGAGAGATGATATTGGGTTTCGCTACATAGAAATCATTGCACTTTATTATCATTTAGATACAGCTAGATTGTATAATGAATAGAGCACTGGACTTCTAGTCAGGAAGAGTTGAGTTCAAATTTTTCAGACACTTACTAGCTATGTGACTTTGGGCAAGCCACTTTGCCTCTGGTTGCCTCACTTTCTTCATCTGTAATAATAATAAGACCTACCTCAGAGGATTGTTGAAATAAATAATGTAATAATTGTAAAGAGCTTAGCATAAAGCCCGAAAAATAGTAAGTGCTACATAAATGTTGTTATTGTTGCTGTTACTTGGCGAGATAGGAATTCATTTCTAAGAAAGAAAATAGATACATACAAATCTTACATACAAATGTATATTCATATTAATGGGAACATGGATTGAGGCCAGACCTGTGATTTCAATAATACAGGTATCTCATGAGTGAGGAAATTCTTGCAGATCAGCACCTTCTACAGAATTTATAAAATGCTAGAGTCTCAGAAAATTATCTAGAGTCGAGGCAGATGGAAGATGGCATAGTAAAGATGGAGACTCGCCTGAGTTCTCCCCCAAATCACTCCAAATACCTTTAAATAATGACTCTAAACAAATTATAAAACATCAGAACCTATAAAAAGATGGTGTGAAGCAATTTTCCAGCCCAAGACAATTTAGAGAGTTGGCAGGAGAGGTCCATTACACCAGGGTGAGAGAAGACTGCAGTCTAGTCCTGGATGTGCTGGGAAAGACCAGGCCCCTGAAAACTAGGAGCAAGTCTTTGGGAGACTGAATCAGTGGCAATAATGGCAGTTTCCAGATCCCTTATATCATAGATGCCAAAGAAAACTTGGAAGGTTAGCAGGAAGGGTCTGACAGATCTGGGTGAGAATGGAACATGATTCAGTGAAGGGAACACAGGGTAGCCCCAGTCCCAGGAAAACAGGAGCAGGTCTTAGAAGTGACTAATTTAGCAGCAGCTGCATTCAGAGCTCTCAGCCCACAGATGGTAGGGGGTGGTTAACAACAGGTAAGAAGGAGATTATAGTAGTTGTTTTGCCATCACTGTGGTGGAACTCTGCCGCTTTGCCCATATTCAGATCTGGGTCACAGACATAGGTGGCAGTATTCAGGGAAAGAAGGAGCACTAGCACAGCAGAGCTTATAGCCACAGTGCAGCAGGGAGGCTCCTCACAATTTCAGGACAGAGGAGAGTGCTTTCAGTCACTCAGAGAAGAGAATAGGCCAGAAGAATGGCAAACCTTTCCATAGATCATTCCATCTTGGAAGAATTGAAAACACAAGACCCTAGATTTCTCTCTGAAAATAGTTGCACCCCTGGAGCTTGCAACACTGAGCCCTCAATACTGGAAGCAGAGCCTTACTTCAACAATGAGTTAAAAGTGAAGTAATAAGCTGAGAGAATGAGCAAACAACAGAAAGAATTCTGACCATACACTGTTACTATGGTGACAAGGAAGATATAAACACACATTCAGAAGAAAATAACAAAGTCAAAAGTCTGGCATCCAAAACCTCAAAGGGAAAAACAGCAAAAAACACAACAAGCAAACAAAAAACCATGAATTGGTTTCAGGTTTATGGAAGAGTTCAAAAAGATTTTGAAAATCAAGTAAGAGAAGTAGAGGAAAAATTAGAAAGAAAAATGAGAATAATGCCAGAAAATCATGAAAAATTAGTCAAGAGTTTGGTAAAAATAAAAAATACAAAGAAACACAGACACACAGACACATTAAAGAAAAGAACACCATAAGAAAACAGACTAGTCCAAATGGTGGAAGATGTATAAAAAGCCAAAGAGGAGAAGAAAATCTTGAGAAGCAGAATAGACCAGATGAAAAAAGAGGCACGAAAATTCACTGAAGTAAAAAACTCCTTAAAAAGTAGAATTAGTTAAATGGATAAGGAGGTACAAAGGCTCACTGAAGAAAAAAAAAACGTCCTGGAAAAGTAGAATTGAACAAATAGAAGCAAATGGTTTTATGAGAAATTAAGAAACAACAAAACAATACCAAAAAAATGAATAAAAGGAATACTATGAAATATATCGTTGGAGAAATAAAAGACTTAGAAAATAGATTGAAGAGAGATACTTTAAAAATTATTGAACTACCTAAAAACTATGATAAAAAAAAGTGTAGACATCATTTTCCAAGAAATTATCAAGGAAAACTGTCCCAATATTCTAATACCAGAGGATAATATAGAAATGGAAAGAATCCACCAATCACTTCCTGAAAGACATCCCAAAATTAAAATCCCCAGAAATATTATAACCAAGTTCCAGAGCTCCTAGGTCAAGGAGAAAATATGTCAAGTAACAAGAAAGAAACAATACAATTGTCATGGAGCCACAGTCAGGATAACAAAAGACTTAGAAACTTCTACATTAAAGGATAAGAAGACTTAGAATATGATGTTCCAGAAGGCAAAGGAGCTTGCATTATAACCAAGAATCAACTACTTATCAAAGTTGAGTATAATTTTTCAGGTTAAACTGTTTAGATTCCAAAATGCGAACATTATACTTGTAGCACATAAGAACTATCTCATTATCAGGGCAACTAGAAGGAATACATATACATGCATACATGCCTACATATACACATACACACATACAGAGAGAGAGACAGAGAGAGAAAGCAGGCATAGAAGTGAATTGAATGTAAAGGGATGACATCTAGAATAAATAAAATTAAGGGGTAAGTTAGGATTGTACTGGGAGAAATAGGGTTAGGGAGATATCAATTACAGCAAATTATCTCACATGAAAGTGGCAGGAAAAGTTTTTACAGTGGAGGAGAAAGGGGCAGGCTGAGTGGAGTGACTTAATCTTACTCAAATAAGTATTGGCTCAAAAAGGAGATACCATACACACTCAATTGGTATATACATCTTTCTTACTCTAGAGGAAAGTTGGAGTTAAAAGGAATAATAGAAGGTAAGGTGATAAATGGTAGGGTAAACTGGAGGAAGATGTAGTCAGAAGTAAAACACTTTTGAAGAGGGCCAGGGTTACAGGAGAGAGAGAATAGAATAAATGGGGGGGGGAGAGGATTATGATGTTAGGAACTACAGTTACAGTAAATGTAAAAAAAAAAATTTGAAGCAAGTTTCTTTGATAAAGGCCTCATTTCTCCAACACAGAGAACAAAGTCAAATATATAAAAATAAGAGCCATTCCCCAATTGATAAATAATAAAAAGATACAGTTTTCACATGAAGCAATCAAAGATACCTATACTTTGGTCTATAGTTTGTTTATATTGACAAAATACTCTAACTC
>JAQQSV010007391.1:0-14034 GCA_028646515.1 Pseudochirops corinnae
TATGTTGGCCATAAGGTTTTCTTGACAATGGTATTGGAGTGGTTTACCATTTCCTTTTTCCAATGGATTAAAGCAAGCAGAGTTCAAGTGAGTTGTCGAAGGTCACATAGTAAGTCCCTGAGGCCAGATTTGAACTCTGGTCTTCCTGAATTCAGACCCTTTTTTCACTGAACCCTCTACCTGACTCCTGGGATATCAATAAGTTTTTGTGATTCCTGAGATTGTTTAAGATTCTCTGGATTGCCATGGTGTTTCTTTATACACACATACACACACACACACATATACACATTCTCTCTATATATACACATTCACATATATATTCTCCCCTCTTAAAAAAAATTCTTTTCTATAATCTGTCATAAAAACAAAAGGCAATCCTTATTATATAAAAATTACTAAAGTTCTTAAACTACTGTTCTTATGATAATAAGATAATAAAAGAAATAGAAATATTCAGAGTATAATATTTATAGAGTATATTTCTAATTGGGATGGAGTTAAGATGGCACCATAGAAGCAGGAAATCTCTATGGGCTCCCCACATTGTCACCGCAAATACCTATAAAATATGATTGCAGACAAATTTTAGAGCTACAGAACAAAGTGAAAGAGAGAAACAAATATCCCACTGAAGGCAGCCCAGCAGGTGGACAGGGAGAATGCATCACAGCACCCTGGGAGCAGAGCACAACCCCCCTTGAGCCCAGGTTTTAGCTCCAAGGTGGCCCCAACCAGCAGCTGCTCAAGCATTCAAGAGAGTGGATCACCAGCAGCAGTGGCAGTTTCCAGAATTAACAACCCATAAATGCCAGAGACAAAGTAAAAAGTCAGTGTAACTTGGCTGGATCTGAGGAGGGGGATGGAGGGATGGTCCGGAGTCTGCTTCCAGAGCAAGAAGTGACAGAAGCACCAGCCTTGCAGCCATCTACACATGGCTGCTTCAGATCTCCAAGCCTGCAGATCCATAGTGGGGCTAAGAAAACATTGAGAGGCTAAGTGCTTCTGCCTTAACCTTCTTGCATCTGGATAGTGGTCCTGGGTCATGGTTCTGAGGCATGTGACCAGTGAGCCAAAGCAGGTGAGGGCTGTAGAGATGTTATCCTCCTAATAGCTGTGGAAGCTGCAAAAACTGCAGCAATTTGGAACACAGCTCGCCCCTCTTGAAGCAGATTTCTTCTGAGGTAAACAGCTCAAAAGTCAAGTAATTGAGTGGCAATATGAGCAAGAAAGGAGGAAACGCAAGCACAGCCATCCAACATTAGATAACATTTTGGGGGGACAAAAAGGTTCAGAGCATGAAACAGGATGACGACAACACCATCAGAACTCCTGCACTAAAAACTTCCAAGAAAAATATGAATTGATTACAGGCCATAGAGGAGTTCAAGAAGGATTTTGAAAAACAAGTAAGAGAAGTGGTGAAAAAATTGTAAGACAAATGAGAATAATGTAAGAAGATCATGAAAAGAGAGTCAACAACCTGACTGAAGAAAATAATACCTTATAAAATAGATTAACTCAAATAGTGAAAGAGACCAAAAAATCCAATAAGCAGAAGAATGCCTTACAAAGTCCAATTTGCCAGATGTAAAAAAAGTTCAAAAGTTCAGTGAAGGGAACAATTCCTTCAGAATTAGACTGGAGCAAATGGAAGCTAATGGCTTTATGAGAAATCAAGATACTATTAAACAGATCTAAATAAATGAAAAAAAATAGGAGGCAATGTGAAATACCTCATTGGAAAAACCACTGGCATGGAAAAAAGATCCAGGAGAGACAGTTTATAATTTATTGGACTTCATGAAAGCCATGATCAAAAAAAGAATCTAGAAATCATCCTTCAAGAAATTCTCAAGGAAAATTGCCCTAATATTTTAGAATCAGAGGGTAAAATACAAATTGAAAGAATTCATTGATCACCCCTTGAAAAAGATTACAAAAAGAAAACTAGGAATATTATAGCCAGGTTCTGTAGTTCCCAGATCAAGGAGTAAATATTACAAGCAGCCAAGAAGAAACAATTTGAATATTGTTAAAACACTATCAGAAAAACACAGAATCTAATAGCTTATCCATTAAGGGATCAAAGGGCTTAGAATATGATATTCTAGAGATCAAAGGAGCTAGGATTAAAACCAAGAAGCAACTACCCAGCAAAACTGAGTATAATGTCTTGGGGGAAAATATGATCATTCAATGAGGTCGAGGACTTTCAAATATTCATGATGAAAAAAACAGAACTGAATAAAAAATTTGACACACAAATACAAAAAGCAAGACAAGCATGAGAAAGTAAACAGGAAAAAGAAATCATAAGGAACTTATAAAAGTTGAACTATTTGCATGCCTACATGGAAAAATGATAATTGTAACTTCTGAACCTTTTCTCAGTATGGGGATAGTGGAAGGAAACACACACACACATACATATATACACATATATATGCATATATACATATGTGTATACATACATATGTGTCTATATAGAAGGGCATATATGTGTACGAATACATATGTGAGTGTGTGTATACATGTGTACAGGTACATGTAGACAGAGGGCACAGGATCAATTGAATAGTAAGGGATGATATTTAAAAGGAGAAATTGAGAGGTGAGAGAGGAATATAATGAGAGGAAATGGGGAGAGAGAGAATGGAGTAAATTAACTCATATAGAAGATGCAAGGGATAACTGTTACAATGGAGGGGAAGAACAGGTAGGCAAAAGGGAATGGGTCAACCATACTCTCATTGAATTTGTCTTAGGGATGGAATGAAATACATTCTAAATAGGGTATCTTGCCCCACAGGAGAGTAGGTGGGAAGAGGAGGATGGGGAGGATGATGGAGGGGAGTGCAGGTGGGGAGGGTAGTTAGAAGTGCACACCTTTGTAAAAGGACAAGGACAAAGTAGAGAATAGAGCAAGTGGGGAGGTGGGATAGGATGGAGGCAAATATAGTCAGTCTTTCACAATATATCTACTATGGAAATGATTTTCAAAACTACACACGTACAACCTATGTGGAATTGCTTATCTTTCCAGTAAGGGTGGGTGACAAAGGAGGAAGGGAAAGAATTTGGAATTTAAGGTTTGCAAATAAATTGCTTAAAATAAAAAGACACAGGTTTGGGAAGTAAGAATGGGGGGTTATCTTATGATACAAAATAAAAGCACTGGCAAAAAACTTTTAAAGGAAAAAAAAAATACTTATGGAGTAAATTTTCCAAAAGAAAAAGGACTTAGAGTAGAAGAGTGGAGAAGACAATGGGGGTGAGATGGACAGAAGATAGAAGAAAGAGGAGAAAAAATGGGGGAAGAAGAGAGGAAGAGAAGGAAAAACTTTCCCAAAATTCAAGAGAATAAACAGAAAGCCTAATGAACTGAAGATGTGTGTAGTAATTAATAAATAAACATTCTTTTTCATGTTGTCACAGTATTTCAGAATTGGAAGGGACATTGGAGGCCGTCTACTGTTACAAATACATGTGCAGTATCATGAACAACTTCCCTTACATGGGTCTACCAGAAAAAATCATTTGAAAAATTCTCTGGGTCAGTACTCAAAGTTACATCGTGCAAGTCTTTACAAATTATTACAGTTTTAGCACACGGACAAATTAATTAAAAACAAAAGAGGCACTAAAGCAATGTAAAAAATCCTTATATGCTCATTTGTATGCTTCTATACATGTATACATATGCATATTTGCATATATACATATATATACATACATATATATGTGTGTGTGTGTGTGTGTGTGTGTGTATATATATATATATATATATATATATATATATAGAGAGAGAGAGAGAGAGAGAGAGAGAGAGCATGTGTGTGTGTGTGTTTGGATGTTCTACAACAAATAATCACACCATCACTGAGGAAGGATACATGCACATAGATCACCTGTGAGAAAGGAACGTGTACTAAAGTACAGACATCAGAAATTTTTGAGGCTGAGGACCATACAGTGAAGACCTATATGGAAGCCATGAAGCCATCACATGCACAAGGAAAGCACGTATATTTGACATGTAAGATCATGGTATTCATACAGTAGAGAAAACACAAGCCTCCCCTGTTGCAGAGCTGAAAATGTCCTCTACTTATATCACAAAATACTTTCTGCTGAATATCATATAACCCCACTCTACTGAGTACTGTGTCATCTATGTGGGGAACTACAGCATCCTTGATGGGCATCTACATAGCTGTTATGATCAAACTGTTCTTTGATATAGGGTTTCATCTCTTCAGTAACCTGTATTATTTTGTTTTTCTGTCTACCAAAGAGCAGTGACATAAAACCTCTCCATCACAAGGGCCAGCTGATGCTAGCTTCTACACACAGGGAGAAAATTTAATTAACAGCTAAAAGAATGCCCTCAAATATAACTATAGTTTTTGCCTTAATGCTTTTGATACTGAATTTGAGAATCATGGCATCTGACTGCTATTTATCTTAGGTTTAAAAAATTCTTTTTACCTCAATGAATTAGTATTTGTGAACTTGCCTTCCTCAATTTGTAAGGGATAACAAAACCAAACAAACAAATAAATAATACTGGAACTATGTGAGAAGCTGAGGCCTCAAAGTTCACTTCAATTGCAAGATTCTCTCATACTTTTGTGAAAATAGAATATCACACCCCCAAAACAATTAACATAGTCACAAAACTCACACACACACAAAAAAAAAAACCTTAACTGAATCAATCAGCAGAGTAGACTCAGTATTAAGGACTTTTCATACAACTTCATCACCATCTGTGGAAAAGTTACGATCAATTTGGCTTAGGAAAGGAATGATATAAACTCTAAACTGGGTATCTTGCCACACAGGACAGTAGTGGGGATGGGGATGAGAGATGGGATGATGGAAGGGAAGGCCAAATTCAATGAGAATAAGGTTGACCCATTTCCATTTGCCTTCCTGTTCTTCCCCTTCATTGTAACAATTATCCCTTCCCTCTTCCATATGAGAAGATTAATCCTATTCTGTCTCTCCCTGTCTCCTCTCATTCTATTCCTCTCCCACCTCAGAAATTCACCTTTTAAAGTATCAGCCTTCCTATTCAATTGATCCTGTGCCCTCTATGTACTCATATATACACATACTCAGAAACTAGATCTATTTTCCAAGTCAGTAGCTTTTTCAAGGAGATATTTCACATTGCCTTCTATTTTTTCATTTGTTAGGATCTGTTTAATAGTATCTTGATTTCTCATAAAGTCATTTGCTTCCATTTGCTCCACTCTAATTCTGAAGGAATTATTCTCTTCAGAAAGCTTCCAAGATTCTTTTTCCATCTGGTAAATTCGAATTTTTAAAGCATTATTCTCCTCATTGACTTTTTGGCCCTCTTTTGCCATTTGGGTTAATCTATTTTTTAAGGTGTTATTTTCTTCATTAAGCTTGTTGACTCTTTTTATGATTTTCTTGGATCATTCTCATTTCTCTTCCCAATTTTTCCTCCACTTCTCTTATTTGGTTTTCAAAATCCTTCTTAAGCTGATCTGTAGCTTTTAATAAGTTTACATTTTTTGGGAAGCTTTTGGTGTGGGCGTTCTGATTGTGTTGTCTTCCTACTATTCCATGTTTTGACCCTTTTTGTTCCCAAAAATGTTGGATTTCTGTTCTTACTTTGATTCCTTTGCCTGCTCATATTACCAGACAATTACTTGACCTTTTAGTGCTGTGGAACTCTGCTTCCAGAGGAAAAGCTTAATAATTCTGGAAATCACCATAGCTGCCACTGATCCACTCTCCTGAAGATTCCAGCTGTGGCTTGTCCTGGCAGCCCCGGGACCAAGCCACTGTTGTAGGCCAGGCTGGTTTCTGCTTCCAGTGGCTGAGATGAGCTATTCCTGTCCCACCTGCCAAGCTGCCTTTAGCAGGCGATGTGTTTTTCTGTACTTTTGTGATTTCTAGACCCCTACAATTTGTTTAGAGTCACATTTTATGGGTATTTGAGGTGTCTATATGGGAGCTGCTGAGTTTTCCTCCTTCTACGCCATCATCTTGGCTCTTCACCACACAGGATATATCTTACCATTATTTAAGAAAACTAAGTCCTACTTTTTTGGCTACTTATGAATACAATTGTTCACAACAGAGGCAGACAGATTCAGATTAAAAGATTCAGAGAAAATTTATTTTTGGGGAAGGATTGGGGTGGGGATTTTTCCCTCTCTTCCTAACCACCCAACATTGCCCATCATTTTTTTTGGGGGGGGGGGTGGGAGGAGGAAACTGATATAATACATCTACCTAACAACAGAAAGAGGCAAATTGGGAACAAACCCAAACAAGCATGAGCATGGATAACCACAGGGTTATAGTGTTTATCCTTCATTTTTGAAGAGGATTAATAACATCACAGGATGATGTATTGACTGGTGTATGAACTGGGTTAAAGTGAGGCAGACTAGCACAAAGTCATCAGTCTCACTCTCTCTTCCAGAGTCATCAAAGTTCAGTGGAAAGACAAATGTTACAATGACAGGCAATGACCTGGGCTGCAGTGAATGACCTTGGTGTCTCTGATGTCTGCCTAGACCTAAGTACTCCCCAGCACCTTCTTCAGCTGTCTTTCATGGAAATTGGAAAAAAATGTTCTGTTCCACTGGATGAAGTATTCGTGTGCTTGAGGTAGACATCATTTAACTCAAGATGGGTTTGAGACCTGTTTGTTTCCTTTAACCTGGCTTACCATATCCTCCAAGATGGTTTTACAGGAGTAAGTATGAATGATTGTCTCTCAGGAAGAAATGAAGTTGTATTTTCTTCATTTTATTTTATTTTATTTTATTTTTATTTCATTTATTTTATTTCTTTATTTATGCTTATTTGTAGCTCTGGAAGTTCCGTAAGCTAATTTTCTTTTTTATATCAGTCAACAAAAAATTATCAACATCCTTCTTTGTGATCCATACAGTGTTAAGTGCTGGGACTTTAAAAAAAAAAAGAGGCAAAGGAAAATTTCTGTCTTCAAGAAAGTCTCATGCTAATAAATATCTTTATGCCTGTAAGGAGTCAGGTAGAAGTTGTGGTGTTTGAAAATGGAAAGAATTGAGCTCTTTAAATCCTAGTGTACTGATTTATTAACAAGGCATGCAGTTTCACAAAGAATTGAATCCAAGACCTTTCAGTAGGAACATAAATTACAGTTAAAGTTTCCCTATATTCAATAATGAGGAACTCATCAATTTATACAAATTGTGGGAATGAGTGTTCTCTATTTGATTGAACAGAGTTTTTTAAATCTTGCTTCAAGATTTCAACAGTTTTTGTGGTTATTTCAAGAATATCCTGGTAAAATAAAAATATTTATAGTATTTGTTATAGTGGTGAAGAATTGAAAATGAAGGTGATACCCTTCATTTGGGAACCACTGAACAAGTAGTGGTATGATTGTTATAGGATATTGCTGTGTTATAAGCAATGATGAATTAGCTGATATCAGAAAAATCTGGAAAGATTTATAGGAACTGATGCAAAAAGAGGTGAGCAGAAAGAGGAGAATATTGTACAGGGTTAGAACAATACTATACAATGATCAGCTATGAATGACTTAGGTATTCTCAGTGATATAATGATCCCAGACAATTTCAAAGGATCCAGCATGAAACATGCTATCCACTTCAAGAGAAAATGTGATGGATCTTGAATGCAGATTGAAGCTCAGTATACTTTCACTTCTGTATTTTTTCATGCCGTCTCTCACACTTTGTGTCTCTATCCTCTTTCACAATTTGACTAATATGATTACTTGTTTTGCATTATTGAGCTCATGTAATCTTTATAAAATTGCTTACCTTCTCAGGGAGTGGAAAAGGTTAGGGAGGGAGAAAGAAAAATTGGAACTAAAAAAATATTAAAGATGAATGCTAAAAAATATCTTTACATGTAACTGGGTAAAATAAAATATTTCAAAACAATAAAATAGAGACTTTTTTTGCTGCCTTTGTATCCTTAGCACTTGGCATAAGCATTTGATAATTCTTTGAAAATTGAATTGACTTAAATTTTGCCTCATAAATAATAAGTCCTTAATAAATGCTAGTAGACTTGTAAAAAATAATGTCTTGCAACAGTCTTTGATTATTACAAAGACATGCAAGATGTATGGAACATTTTGTAGTCAATACACACTGCCCCTAATTTCCCAAAATTATATCAATATTTCAGAACCCCATAATCATATGATTTACAGAAAAGCAAGGACTAGTTCACAAAATGAAGAATAATCACAAAATGGAAAACAATAAGCAAAATAGAATGATTGTCTCCTGAAACAGTAAGTTTTAGGGAGTGTGACCCTTCATGACAAAGAGAAATGCTTACTATGGTAAAAAATATTTAATTGGAACATAAAAGCAGCTGGAAGAAAATAGTCATTCTCCTAAATGAGTGCATTTGAATTATGCTCTTCCAACGCAGTCTCAAGAGGAAACTTCCTTACTCTAAATTCTGACCTACAAATTGAAGAGAATAGGACAACGATCAGCAGTCTTTATCACTTGTTCTCATGGCTCTGACACATCTTGGTATTTCCTTTGGTTTTGTTGACTAATTTCTTTATATATTTTTTTAACCCGATTGTCCAACTCAATGATGACTCTGTTAATAGCCAACTCCATTACTTTGAATCATTGTCTGTTTTTGGTGTGTGGTTTAATTATCTCTCTCACTAATCATCTTTTTCTACATTGATTTCCTCATTTTGCTTTAATAGCTTTCTAAGGGAATCCTGAAAGTTTCCACTATGTTTATTATCAAATTTCATGAGGGCCTTCTCAGTAACCATGTAAACCTTTCATCCTGTCCTAATTATTTTTCTATTAAATTTTCCATAGTGGTTGTTCCAGACTTTCTCCTATCTCTTCACACTTTCATGTTATATATTCCAGTTGATCATAGAACAGTCTGCAATATATTTAAATGTGGAAATAGAGGTTATTCAATTTGCACTCCCATCTTTATAAATTTTCTAGAATTTAAAAACTTTGCTATAATATTCTACCAACTTATTTGCTCCAGAAACTGATAAAAAGAAAGTTCTCTTCTAATATGTGTCCAAATGACTTTGATTCCATCCTCTCTTGTTTTTGCCAGCATATTGTTCCATGATCATCCATTCTTATTCTCTTACTCATCTTCAGTATCTTCATTTACGCTTAGTTCTTTTCCTCCCACTACCTACAAAGAAGGACAGATATTGCCTGTCTGAAAAAACACAACAAAACAAAACAAAATGTCACTTAACTCTAACATCCATTAAAGAGAGTATCTTAGATCTCTTTTCTCTTTAAAAACCAAATGGCAAGAAACAGCTGTCTACTTTCTTTACTTACAATTCCTTTTCTCTCACTTACTTCTCAGACTGTTTTATAACATCAGCTCACAACTTAAACTGCTTTCTTTTAATTTACCAGTAATGTCTAAATTTCCTAATCCAATAGCTTTTTTTTTTCAGTCTCCAACATTCATGACCTCTCTGTAGCATTGATATTATTGACTACCCAATCCTACCTGATACATTGCCATCTCTGGGATGTTTGACTGATCACTCTTCATTTGTCTCACAATTTTCTGATTTGCTTTTGCTTCCCAATTTGTGATTGTTACTTCTCAGTCTAGGTTGCCAATTATTATCCACATTCCACTACCTGAGTGGTTACATAACAAAACCTCTCTCTCTTTCTCTTGTGATTTTTCACTTTTGTTCTGATTCTCCTTTTACAACATGACTAACATGGAAATATGTTTCATGTGATTGTAGATGTATAGGCTATATGAAGTTGCATGAAGTTTTGGGGGGGAGGCAAGGAAGGAATCTTAAATGATTGCTGAAAATTAAAAATTAATTAATTAATTAGAAAAAAATAAAGAAAAGACAAAAAAAATTAAAGTAGGGCTCTGATTCCAGGCTCTAGGTCATACTATTACAAGCTTCAAAGGTTTTGTGCAGCTGTTTACTTAGAAACTGCTAGGGACCTGTAAGTTTTTAGTTCTTCCAAGGTGATAAGATTTATAGAGACATGTTTACTACTCTCTTGGTCCATGTTCCAGTCTGGGAGTGACCACAAACCTTCTTTTCTTTCCTGAAACCTAGACACTTCCCCCTTGCTTTTCTGGTCCAAGCTCTATTATGCTAGTGTTCCTTCTTACCCTGAGGCTACCACCCAAGGCTGTGACCCAGAGCCAAGTATGAGCAGAACCAAAGAGTACTCCCTCAGTGCTAGCAAAAGGCCACTGCAATGTATTTATGATTAGTCATTTGATCCTCTTACTATCTGTTATCAGGAAGCTCTGGAAACAGCAGGTGCTGCTGCTGCTGATTCAGTCACTCCCAAGGCATGTTGCTGTTTTGCTATGCTGGCATGGTCCATGCTAGACTGCACTCCATTCTAACACAGGTGCAACAGACTTTTCCTTATGGCCTTCATAGTTGTCTTTGGCATCTGTGGGCTGAAATATCTGGAAACTGCCACAACTTCTGGTGATTCAGTTGTCTCAAGCCTGCTTATGGTTTGCTGAAGCTTTGTCTGAGCTAGCATGACCTGATCGAGACTACACTACTCTCTCAACTTGGTGCAACAGACTTTTCTCCTATCCTTCCAAGTTCTCTTGGATTGGAAATTGTGATTCTGCTACTCTAGAATGTTTTAAAGTCATTTTAAGGGTATTTGGAAGGGTTTGGGGGAGAGCTCAGTAGAGTTCTTGCCTTTATTTCATCATCTTGGCTGCATTTTGAGTGCCAATTATTCTAATCCTATTGAAATAAACTCTGAAAGAAACATTTTTCTTTTAGCATAGGAAGGAAGGAAGGAAGAAAAAGAAATAAAGAAATGAAAAAAATTTAAAATAACTTTTAAAGGTCATCTCTGTGGAGCACATTAAAAAAAATATGGCCCTCAGAATGTGTCACTTTCCAGTACTGAAAACTTGGTAACATAAATAAATAAATATATAGTTTACTGTCTGAGTACCAATTTAGCTATGTACTAATCTATTAAAGTTACCAAGATATAAGCCAAAGAAATTGAGAAAAATGTCTAATGAAATGTTTACCATCATAATCTACTCTATGACTCATATGATGCGATAAATTTCAAACATCAATCCTTTTTCCTTCTCTGCATCCTTAGAGGTGTGCTTTAGATGTGAGTACCACAATGTAAGGAGAAAGATAGAATAACGGCTTGGAGGAACAGGATGCAGAGAAATGGATGGGGAGTAATAAACAACCAGGTTTTAAACTTCTTGTTTTATGGCAATATTGAGTTTATCATTGTTTAAAAAAAATATATGCTGACAAGTTGACACTACTTTGCATTTGGAATGTGCAGGTCTAACTGATTACCTAGCTATATGAATCCTGATTCAACATTCTTAATGCTGGAAGAAATTCAAGCACTCAGAAAGCCCAATTGTCTCTTTATTCCAAGAAGACTGAAAATAACCATTTATTAAATGTTTGCTATGTCCTAGGTGCTATGCTAAGTTCTTATGATACAAATAAAGGCGAAAAAGACAGACATCCACTGCCATCAAGAAGTTAACATTCTAATGGAGGAAGAGAATATATAACAGAGAACTGAAAAGTAGGAGGGAAATGGGGAAAATTAAAGAGCTTTACCAGGAGGGTCTGGCAAGGAGAAATATTTTTAAAAAAATCTAAAAGCAATGGAAGAAGGATAAAGAAAACCCTGACCTGTCAGCATTCTAAAAAATGGAGTCTTCTGGAGGAATTCACTCTTGGGAGAATGCGGTACTTTACAGAATGATGTCCCTTATTGAAAAGACTGCAGAGGTAGGTGTATATTTTGGGACAACTAGACACCAGATGTTCAGGGAAGTTATAGTTCACAAAGGTCAAATATCTTCAACAAAGGGTTTCTATGTATCAGTTTCAGATTATAGACTAGAACTCAATGTTCATGGATTGTAATTCAATGATCTTTCCACTTCAACATGCAATGTTTGTATATGTGTGTATATATCTTTATCCAGCTATCTATCTATCTACCTATCTATCTATCTATCTATCTATCTATCTCTCTATCTCTCTATCTCTCTATCTTTCTATGTTCATGCATATATATGCAAATGTGTATATACTTATATACACAAACATTCACAAGCACACGCACACACACATACATATATATGACACACATACACATCATATTTACATTTCCTTGATAGTTGTTAATTCTATATGCAGACTACAAACTATTGACATATTTTCTTCTTGCAATTTTAGCCAATGACTTTCAAACAAACATTTATAAAATAACCCCTGAATGCCCTGGAGCAATATGTTTATTTCTTTTAGTAAGCAGTAATAAAGCTACCAATCTTCCCATTAACTTTTTAGTCACAGCTGATGCACCTACTTTTCTGACCATTCATGTTTCTAATAGTATCATTTATATTGTATAGAGATTATTGATTTTTTTTACAATTTACTGTAGCCTGTTTATGAAGATCATATAATATTACTACTTGTATTAAACCTTAAGAATAAAAAACCTAATAGCTTTTTTTTCTATCACCAGCAGTAAGCGTAGTGCTTAGCACATTATAGATACTTAATAAATACTTATAAATGCTTCTAATTGTTGCTTACTCATAATATGTATTTGTTAACTTATAGCCGTCTATTTATAAGAACTTAATGTAGTCCTTTGCAGTTTCATCACCTTTACTTCTCCTGAGATAATGAATTGCATAATATGCATACATTTGCTATCTATTAAGTCCAGTTCAGGCATTATGTCCATTAAGATTTAAATTTTTATTATACTTTTCTCATGCTGTATAAAGATGAATTGATAATTAAATTATGAAATTATGAAATGGGGTTAGGCACATCTGATTCTTTGAATACTCACCAGGGAAGACCATGACTGGCAGTGAGAAAAGGGGAAGCTATCTCACTTTAATTAAACATAAGGATTATGGGGGCAAAAAAATTAAAAAAGACAGGAGAAAAATAGTGGAAGAGATACAGAGGCAGACAGCATGGGAACAAGGAATGGATTGGGAGATGAGTTGGGTAACATGTGAAAGAGAATGGGGAAGTAGAAACAGAGAGTTTCTCTTATATAAACATAGATTAGAGTTATGAGGATGAAGCAACATTGAACAAATGGTAATGAAAGGATGCTCAGGGGGGCAACAGTATGAGTTCTCATTTTTACACATTGGTTAGGGGGAACAGACTAGAAAATATCTGTGTCACCTTGAAGAACTTTATTAGCATATGCAAATCATTTCAAGGTTATCAGTAAAACTTTTTGATGTTCTCCTATTCGGGAACTGTGGAAGAGTGGGATATATCTAGGATTTGTCATAGGACTAGAATGTTTTTTAAAAATAATTAATTTATTTTTAGTTTTCAACAAACATTTCCACAAGATTTTGAGTCCCAAATTTTCTCCTTATATCTCCACCTCCCCACATCCTGAGATAGCATGTTTTCTGATTTCCCCTTCTCCTAGTCTGCCCTCCCTACTATCACATATGCCAGCTCTTGTACCTTTCCTCCTTACTTTTTTATATGGCAAGATAGATTTCAATTCACCAATTCCAGTAGACTTTATTTCCCAGTTGCATGTAAAAACAGTTTTTAAACATTTGTTTTTAAAATTTTGAGCTCTAGATTATCCCTCTTATTCCCTCCTCACCCACTCCCACTGAGAAAAAAAAGCAATTCAATGAAGGTTATACATGTATAGCTATGTAAGACATTTCCAGAGCAGTCATATTGTGAATGGCTATATTTCCCTCTGTCTTATCCATTCTCCCCCATTTAATTGATTTTCTCCTTTGACCTTGTCCGTCTTCAAAAGTGTTTGCTTCTGATTATCCCCTCCCCCAATCTTCCCTCCCTTCTATCATTCCCACTACTTCCCTGTAGGACAAGCTACCCAGTTGAGTGTTTGTGTTTTTCCCTCCTTAAGTCAAGTCCAAAGAAAGTAAGGTTCACTCACTCCCTCTCACCTCCTCCCCCTCTTC
>JAQQSV010007392.1:0-14034 GCA_028646515.1 Pseudochirops corinnae
TTGTTATTTTATCCTTATTACCATCATGGTTATGTTATTTTATTTAATGATGCTGGCTATTGTTGTTGTTACCTATTATCTAGTGAAAATGTAAGTGTGAAATCTCTTTTCAGTGAATATTTTCCAAAGTAAAAGAAATATTTTTAAGTTCAATTTATTGTCATTCTTTTAGTGTACAGGTTAAAGTTTCTTTGACTCACATTCTATTATGGACTGAAAAACTGATGTGTTCAAAGTTCAGGTGTTTTATTTTACCTCCTTCTTGTAACTTTGCAAATGCCCTTGTCTTTGTATTAGGATGACAATAGCTTTTCTTAAGTTTTTTTTTTTTAACAAGATAAGTATCTGTAGCCAAACCAAACAAACTACACACTAAGATAACCTCCATTTCCCAGTGCCACTGACTGTTATTACCCTTTAGTTATGTATGAGCACCAGTCCATCATAGAGTTCTAAGACCACTGAATGTGGTCTTGACTGTGTGTTAGGAGTAGTTGCCCCAATGACCAATCGTGCCTGCACAAAATATTGTTTATGAACTTGGGCACATGCACCCTAGCTAATTAATGTTTTTTAATCTTAAATAACACTTGGAAACAAGGAAATTACTGATAAGAAGTGATGTCAGAAGTGGATTTCTTTCCTAAATAAAAACAATAGCAATCCAACTTCAGTCTGTATTGCTCCAAAAGATTCATCCTGGGAGCCTCACATATATGCTGGCAATTCTTTTGGTGAGAATAAGACTTGCAGAGAAATAGATTTTCCATAGATGTAGAAGGAGAGCATTCCCTTATCAGGAAGTACCCAAGGGGCCTTTGCAACTTTTTTGCACCTAATTTTCATCTGGCCCCAATTCAAGTCTTTTAATAAATCCCACTAGAATATATATTAGCTTATGTTCTGGGTTTTGATTTCAACTTTTACTGACTAGAAGTAAAGTTTCCCACGTAACTATTCATTTAAAGGAATATTTGCTGGGAAATGTTGATGAATGGTCAGAAAATCATATTTACCTTTCCAACTGATTTGGTATCATGATATTAGAATGCTTTAGAAATGTGATTTAATCCTAGGCTTCCCTGACTCCAAGCCTAGTGTTCTTGTCTAATATGCCAAATTTCCTTTTGACTGTATTTTGAATAGTAAATTGTTCATGGGTACATGTTCTCTCACACATATATTATAAGCTTCTCAAGGTCTGGATTCTGCCTTATATATAATTCTCGTAAACCCAACCTTAAAAATAATAAATGCTTAATAAATTAAAAATATCATAAGATATACCTTAGAAGAAATTATACTGAACATAATTTAGGCTTTCTTTGAGTTAGAAGGTATTTGAGGAATTTACAGTAGCTTAGAATGATAATCATAATTATGAACAGTAAATACTTAATGCATAGATGTTGATTTATGCATATAGATTTATAAAAGATAATCTGATTATTTTAAATTCCTCACTATATTCTGGATACATAAAAGTTTATGTTTTTTAGTATCACACACACACTCAAAAAATTTATTCCAGTTTAAAAAACATATCTATCAGCTTCCTTCTGCATTTAAACACCTTTGGTGCTTAAATTCAAAAGCTCAAATAAACAGTCTGTGAATTGTCATTTTTTAAAAAATTCAACTATTGACATCTTTCTCATTCATCTAAAAGTTGGAACATATTAGTTTAAAGTTTCTTTTGGGAGAATTAAATGAATCTTAGCTAAAAATAGAGTTTTAGCTGATTGAATTCTACAGAGCCTTATCTATCTTTCTGGAATATGTATCCATTTATTCTACTTGGAAAAAATGGCCATAATATGTGTTTCTTGATAGATTTAAATTACTGAGACAAAACATCATACACTCAACACTGTTCAACTAATATGGTAGGAAACAAACCTGATGTAAATGCAAAGGGCTACAGAGATATAAGAATAACTTGAATTCCCAAAATGCAGATTAGAAAATGTAATTTGGAGTATGAAATGGCACATTTTGCCAGCGTTAGAAAAACATACGAAAAGCTGCCTGATTGCATCTATTTTGATCTCTAGACTACATATTTTATTTATATGCCAATGGCACTAAATTTAGTAATTCTCTCTCCTCTGTTACCAGCTGTAAACCAATACTGTTGGGACAGAAAATAAGCTGCTTATTGTAGATTGCTAAATGTGCATTATTAATTTCAGTTCCATCATGTAGTTTAGATGAGTTATTTAACCTCTTTACTCCTGAACTTACTTAAAAATTAATATATTAGTGATTAGTATATTAAATTAACTCATGACCTGCTCATGTTGTTGCTTTACACTCTTTGCTTTGGACTTATAAAAACCTAACTTGGTCTCCAAATGAGATATGAAAAGATCCTTTCTCTTGCTCATTTGAAGAGATGGAGGTCTATGAACATAAAATACTTCATGTGACATCAGACTTTTTCAATGTGTTGATTAGTTTTGTTGAATTGTTTCTTTTTTTATTTCACTCTTTTAAAAATTGTTATAAGGAATGGCTCCATGAGAGTGGAGAAAGGAGGAACATAAGGCAATGTAGGTGATGCAAGAAAACAAAATATAACAATAAAAGTCTATTTTTAATAATTAATTGAGGAGTGTTACCTTGGTGACAAGGGACACTTCTTTGGCAGCAACCAGAGAAAAGCAAGTGAGAAAAAGGTATAAGATCAGGAGAACTTTTTTCAACATCTACTCTTAGATACTGTCCAACCCAGATCACTAACCTACAAATAATCTGTCCTTATTATTACTTTTGAGAAAGCAGCTATCCTAGTCTTTACCTAGAAATGACAGAGCAAGGAAAAATCAATCCATTATATTCACACACACACACACACACACACACATACACACACGCTAATCTATGTGTGTGTATTTATACACACACATATATATGTATGTATACATATGTGTTTTACTGATGCCTTTTTTATTTCATACAATGGTTATTAGCCTATATAACATTTGCATGTTTTCCTCTCCATCTTATCCTCTGTTATCTCCTTTCTACTTAACAAGGGGAAATAGTTATGCAAAAACTGAAGATTAATGTGTCTATCCTTTAGTGTTATTTTCATCTATGTCATTATTGCTATTATGTATGTCATTCTCCTGGTCCTGCTTAATTCATTCTGCTATAATTTTGCAAGGCTTTCTACTTTTATTCAAATTTCTCATATTTGTCTTATAGTGATATTTCATTATATTCATATACCATATTCTTTATTCATTCCCCAAACAATGGGCTTCTAATTCTTTTTCCTATGTTATTGTGAACATTAAGTGTTCCTATCAATAAGAGTAGGGACTGGACCTGTGATTACACTGATATGAGGAATTCTCTGTTAAGGAAATTCCTTCTATCACTATCAGTCATTACTTTCTCTACTATTCATGGATCTAGAGCAGGGTTTCTTAATGTTTTATCTTGGCATGGACCCCTTTGGCAGTCTGGGGAAGCCAGTAGATCCCTTCTCATAATACTTTCTTAAATAATTTAAAGGAGGGTTAAGTTTCAGTTAGAGGTAAGGAAAAATAGGGAGCAGAGCCAAGATGGTGTAGTGAAAGCAGGAACTTGCTTGAACTCATACCCCAAACACCTCCAAAACCTGTGGCAAATGACTCTAAATGAATTTTAAAGCTGAAGAACCCACAAAGTGACAGAATGAAATATGTCTCCAGCTGAGGAGAACCTGATGGGCTAAAAGGAAGGGTCTATCATACCAGGCTGGGAGTAGAGCACACTCCTGCGTGGGCCATGCTGGCACAGACCAGAGGCACAGACTGGGCCAGAGCAGACCTCAGAAGACTGAATCCCTGGAAGCTGTTGTGGTTTCCAGACTTCTCAACCCACAAATACCAAAGAGAAAGTAAAAGGTCAGTGGGAAAACTCTGCTGGATCTGGGTGAGAGAAGAGTACAGTCTGGTCCCTGCCCCCAAGGAGGCAGAGGTGGTAGCGGCTGCATGGTAGCAATGGCAGCAGCAGCAGTGGCTGCTTCTGGAGCTGCAGGTTCACAGATGGTGGGGGGACCAAGTGGCTGATCAGAGGGCAATTGCAGGAATATCTTTGCTGGCACTCAAGGAGGATTCTTTTGCTTTGTCCTGCTTGCATCTGGGTTGCAGTCTTGAGTGGTGGACTTGGGGTGAGGAGGAGAGCTGGCGTGGCAGAGCTTGTGGCAGCTGTGGAGTGGGAGTCCTCCTCATAGTTCTGAGACACATGCCTAGAAGAGCTCTGAAAACAGCTGTGGAATATCCCAGAAATTTTTGACACAGCACTCTCTACTCTGGAAGCAGAGTTCTACAAGGCAAAGAGCTCAAAAGTCAAGTAATTGTCTGGGAAAATGAGCAAACAGACTATAGAATCTTTCCTGGGTGACAAAGAGGATCAAAACAGAACCAGAAGAAGACAACAAAGTCAAAACCCCTGCATCAGAAGTTTCCAAAAAAAAAAATATGAAAAGGTCACAGGCCATGGAGGAACTCGAAAAGGATTTTGAAAATCAATTAAGAGAAGTGGAGGAAAAAATTGGGAAGAGAAATGAGAGTGGTGGAAGAAAATCATGAAAAGTGAAACCAACAGCTTGCTAAAGGAGACCCAATAGAAATGCTGAAGAAAATAGCACCTTAAAAAACAGACTGACTAAAATGGAAAAAGAGGTCCAAAAAGCCAATGAGGAGAAGAATGCCTTAAATAGCAGATTTGGCCAGATGGAAAAGAAAGTTCAAAAACTCACTTAAGAAAATATTTCCTTCACAATTAGAATGGAGCGAATGGAAGCTAATGACAGTATGAAAAATCAAGATATCATAAAACAGATCCAAAGGAATAAAAAATAGAAGAAATTGTAAAATATCTCATAGGAAAAACTACTGGCCTGGAAAATATGTCCAGTAAAGATAATTCAAAAATCATTGGTCAACCTGAAAGCCATGATTAAAAAAAAAGAGTCTAGACATCATATTTCGAGAAATTATCAAGGAAAACTGCCCTGATATTCTAGAATGAGAAGGTAAAATAGAAATTGAAAGAATCTACCAATCACCTCTTGAAAAGATCCCCAAAAGAAAACTCCTAGAAATATTACAGCCAAATTCCAGCGTTCCCAGGTCAAGGAAAAAATATTACAAATATTCAGGAAGAAACAAAGTTTTGTGGAAATACAATAAGGATAACACAAGATCTAGCAGGTTCTACATTAAGGGATCAGAGGACTTGGAATTTGATATTCCAGAGTTCAAAGGAGCTAGGATTAAAACCAAGAATCACCTACCCATCAAAACTGAGTATAATACTTCAGGGGAAAACATGGACGTTCAATGAAATAGAGGACTGTCAAGCATTCTTGATGAAAAGACCATAGCTGAACAGAAAATTTGACTTTCAAATGCAAGAATCAAGAGAAGCATGAAAAGGTAAACAGAAAAGGAAAGAGAAATTATAAGGAACTTATTAAAGTTGAACTGTTTACATTCCTACATGGAAAGATGATATGTGTAACTCATGAGACTTTTTCTCAGTATAAGGATAGTTGAAGGGAATTCATACACACATACATACATACACATACATACATGTACTTATATATGTATGTATGTGTATATGTGGGTATCTGGGGTATGTGTATACATATATATTTGTGTATATGTATACATAGAGTTGAATATGAAGGGATATCTAAAAAATAAAATTAAGGGGTAAGAGAGGAATATATTGGGAGAAGGAAAAAGGGAGAGATAGAATAGGGTAAATTATCTCACATAAAAGTAGAAAGAGGAATCTGTTACAATGGAAAGGAAGACCAAGGAGATGAAAGGGAATGAGTCAACCTTACTCTCATTGGATTTGATTAAGGAGGAAATATCATACACACTCAATTGGGTATCTTACCCTACAAGAAACTGAGGAGGAAGGGAATAAGAGGGGGGATGATTAAAAGGTAGGAAGAGTGGGGGAGGAGGTAGTCAGAAACAAACATTTTTGAAAGGGGACAGGGTCAAAGGAGAAAATAGAATAAATGTGGGGGTAGGATAGGATGGAGGGAAGTATAGTCTTTCACAATATGACTACAATGGGAATGTTTTGCATAACTACACATATATAACCTATATTGAGTTGCTTGTCTTCTCAGTGGTGGTGGGTGAGGAAAGAAAAAGGGAGAGAATATGGAACTCAATGTTTTAAAATCAAATGTTAAAAAATTGTTGTTACATGCAACTGGGAAATAAGATATACAGGCAATGGGGTATAGAATTCCACCTTGCTCTATAACAAAGGAAGGGGTAAAGGGATGAGGGGCAGATAGAAGAGAGGGCAGACTGGGAGAAGGGGTAATCATTATGCTTGCCATCTTGGGGTGGGGGGTAGGAGAGAGATGGGGACATAATTTGGAATTCAAAATCTTGTGGAAATGAATGTTGAAAACTAAAAATAAATAAATATGGGGAAAAAAAGAAGGAAAAATAAAGATGAAATTTTTCCCATCCAAGCTCATAGATCTCCTGAATGTATCTACAAGCCCACAGTGTCCATAAACCACAGGCAAAGCACCCCTATTTTGTGGGAATCAGCCATTAAATGCTTTGCCTAAGGACATACTGCAGCCAATATGTGTCAAAGGCTGGAGAATCCAGGTCTTCCTGGTCCTCAGTTCCCACTCTCTCTTCACTATCCTATGACACCTTCTTCCACTATGTGATTTGGCCAAAAAAGAGAATATTAACTAATGCCTAAATTAAGAGAAAATAATTAGTACATAGTTGAGTGGGCTAATCCTATTCATTTATTTATATTATTAGATGTTCTGGTTTAATTAAGCCTGTTAGCAGCCCTAAGAAAATATAAAGTTTTTTAAACTTGTTCAGTCATTTCTAGCTCTTTGTTGACTCCATTAGGAATTTTTTAAAATCAAAGATGCTTGAGTATTTGCCATTTCCTTCTCCCATTTCTTTTACAGATGAAGAAACTTAAGTGACTTGCCCATGGTTACAGGGCTAATAAGTATCAGAGGCTGCATCTGGACTCAGGTTTTCCTGACTCCACACCTAGTATTCAATTCATTGTACCACCTAGCTTCACTATTTTATAATTTTGAATTTTTGACTTGTAGTTGTATTTTTTTTTCTTCTCTTTTAAGACTTGGTTTCCTTACCTCCCCTAGACTAGAAATAAAGTATTTTTTCTATAAACAACAGGGAGCCACAGATCACTTTTGAGCAGCAGTCAAACCAATGAATTAGGAAAGTTATTTTGGCAGTTGTGTGAAGGATAGATTGAAGAAGGTAGACATTAGAGGGGTAATAAGACAAACTAAGGAGGTTCAAATGATAGTCTATAGAAGAGATAGTGAAGGCCTGACCAGGATGGCAGCGCCAAGTATTGAAGAAAAATAAATGTTAGAAATATTGGTGACTGACAGAAAGAGAGAAGTAAAGGAAAGAAAAATCAAAGATAACTCCTAGGTTTTCAGCCTGGGAGACTCAGATATAGAGTAAAATTAGCAGAAATTCACAGGAGAAGTTTGAAGTAGAAGCCAGTTTGGTTGTGAAGCTAATCTGTGTAGATTTGAACATGCTGAGTTTGAGATGTCAGTTTAACATCCAGGTGAACATGTCTAGCAAGGAGTTGGAGAGGTAATAATAGGACTAAGTTGAGATATCTGGGCTGGATATACAGATTTAGAAGTCATCTGTAAAAAGGTGATAATAGTTTACAAAGGTCCAATTCAAAGTAGCAATTATTTGCAAGGTGTTCTTCTAGGCAATGGGGCTATAAAACCAAATTAAAAAAAAAAAGTCCCTAGCCTCAAGGCACTTTCTCCTTCTACTGGGGAAAATGACAAGGATGGTAAAAAGGTGTGGGGTTGGTTGACATTGCCAAGAGAGACTATAGAAAGCAGAGGTTAGAGGTTAAGAAATTTACCTAAGGCTAAAAATCTATCCGCATAGACAGGAATAGTACTCTTTTTGTTCCTATCATGTGTTGGCCAAATGCCTGTGACAGTTTCTCACCATAAGAATAGAAAATTAATCATAAATTCAGTTTGTGGAAGCTTTGAATTTTCAAGTTCCATAAGTAGAATGCTATTTTCACAGCATCTGTTCCTTCCCACATCATCTTCTGGTTCTTTCTCTTCTTAAGCACGAGGAAGCGGGTAACTGAAGACATTCAGCTGTGCTCCTTTGTGCTACCATCCCTCCAGATTCAAAGGTCTTACAGTGAAAATACTATGAAACCTTCATTTTCTTTTATAAGGAGACAACTACACATAAACTAAGGGAAAACAGTCCAATGCAAAACATGTTAATACCAAGTTAGCTAACTTTTCTCTTAGGGGGTTTAAAAATAGAATATTAAATTCAGGGAAAAAAAGTATCATGTGTGCTAACATTATATCAATGTTAATTGGTTGCAATACATACATTGGTATTTTTGTTTTTTAATCACCAAGCATTGCTTGTTTGCCAAATATTCAGACTGCTCATTTCCATGTTTTCCTTTTTACTTTTTGCTTATATTTAAATTGTATACACCAGATTGTGTAGCCTTCACACATATTTGCCATCCCTCACTTCAAGAAACAACTCCAAAGACCTTGACTCAAAATAATATCTAATTTATGTACTACAAGACTTCAGGGATCTGTTTTCATTAGTGTTGGTACATCTTTCACAAAAACAAATTACAGACTTCTGACCCCTTAGTGTGTATTCTTCATGAGTTTTCATAGCCTTCACAAGAAATCATCACATAACAGCCATCCTTTTTTTTTCCTCAATAGTATTTTATTTTTTTCCCAATTACATGTAAAGGCAGTTTTCAAAATTCATTTTTTGTAAAATTTTCACTTCCAATTTTTTCTCACTCCCTTCCTTCCCTCCCCCCTTTTCAAGACAGCAAGTAGTCTTACATAGGTTATACATGTGCAATCATGTTAAACATTTCCACATTAGTCATGTTGTGAAAGAAGAACCAGAACAAAAGCGAAAAACCATGAAAAAGAAAGTCAGATGTTACTGAAAAGGGTGAACATCTTGACTCCAGATCAAGCTCTTGGTCCATTGCACCAACTAATTCTCCCAGGAAACTGGGGCCACATACTAGCTCAATGCTTTAGTGATAGATGATTGACATACACTAGTACCCAAATGCCCTAATGGAACTGCAATGTGAATTTTCATCCTAATAATGCAGAGCAAAAGCCATTCATGCTTTCTCATCCTATGTAATTATTACCTATGTCTCCTATAAATTCCTTGCAAGGGTTCAACTCAACCTGTTAGGGGCTATTCTAGTATTCTCTTGACATTTTGTGTATAACAGTGGGCCACACAGGCTATCTATTAGTTGTCTCTTGCCTTTTGTTTTTTGTTTTGTTTTGTTTCCTGGCTATCTCTTTCTCTGGTAACATTCTTTGTACCAGTTCTCCCATGTAATTTTTTATTTATAAAATTCTGCCACCTGCCCATGCCCACCATAGTCCTTTCCATTGTAATTTGCATGATCTTGGAGGCATGCCTATTGTCATTTAGTTAAGCCAGACATTAATTTTAGATACTCAGGTCATGGTTTCATAGCATGATGAGATCATAGAGTTGAAGCTTATAGGTAACTTAGAGATCTTCCAGTACGACATCATTTATTTTATAGATGAAAAATCTGATATACCAGTGGTGTGTGAATTCCCACTTTATTGTATATCCTCCCTATCTTTTGGTATATTTAAATATGATTACTTGCCTTTGTAATCTCATGCATCTTATTTTATTAATTTAAAAGGTTTTTTTGACTGAGAAGTGGTTCAGAGGCTTCACTAGACTGCCAGAGTCCATGACACAAAAAAGTTTAAGAACCCCTATGAAATACCATGCTGTCCTCACCATTCAGTTGATCTCTTTCTCTCTCTCTTTCTCTCTCTCTCTCTGTCTCTCCCTCACTCACTCCTTTCCTCCCTACCTCTCTGTCTCTCTCTGTCTCTCTATCTCTCTGTCTCTCTCTCTCTGTGTCTCACACACACACACACACACTCATACCCCAACGTTGAATTATTAAAACACGTAGCGGGATTTGGAATAAATACTTCTAAGCTACTTATTTTCTGCCTTTCTATATATGTGTCAAAGGAAGAGAATGAACTTATTAAAAACTTGGCCACAGCAAAAGGGACAGATGTGAGACTTACCTATTAAGTCTCATCCTTATGTGCTGCTTATTATATCTTCCTATTTCAATAGAAAGATCACAGAGAGTTTGGGAATTACGGGGTCAGATATAGAACTCTAATTACAACACAGGTTGCAGTTGGATGGATTGTTGAGGGAAGGAAGGGATAAGGGACTCAAACTAACAATGCAGCTAGGCCAGGGCTTAAATAAATACAAAGACCTGTCAGTGAATGAATGATGGGGAGCTGTCCAGGAACATCTTACGCATTTTTTTCCAAAACAAGCATGAAATGAATAAAGGTCACACTATCCAACAATTAAGTTTCCTACCCTGTTGCTACTTCATGAGATAAAATAGAACGTTGTAATCATTTTTTTTAATGTCAAAAGTAAAAAAAGAATCTGTTAATGATAATAGTAGCTAATATTCATACAACATTTTAAAGTTTCCAAAGTGGTTTACACATTATTTCATTTTATCCTCCCAGCAACCCACTGAGGTAGATACTATTATAATCCCCATTTTATAGATTCAGCATTGACTAATGTCCCACAGTTAAGTAGGTGTATAAGACAGGATTTGAATTTAAGTCTTCAGTTGACTCCCAGTCTAACACTACTCTCTGGTTACACCCAGGTTGCCTAAGGTCATACTGGGAATAAAGAGCCAGAACAAAATAACTTCATTTTTTTTTTAATCAGCTTAGATGACTTTATCTTTACCTTTTTCATTTCAGTAACCAACAACTGAACAAATGTTTACTTAGTGTGAACTAGGTGCAAAGTGGCTGATTAGGGTATTAGTTTTAGAGCAAGGGTGGGGAACCTGTGGCTTTTAGGCTACATGAGGCCCTCTCTGTTTTCAAGTTGGGCTTTTGATTGAATCCAAACTTCACAGAACAAATCTCCTTAATAAAAGGTTTTGTCTGTAAAACTTGGATTTGATCAAAAGGCTGTACCCAAAGACCTAGAAGGCCACATGTGGCCTTGAGGCTGCGTAGCTCTCCACCCTTGTCTTAGAGTCAGGGAGCACTGGATTCAAATTCTTTTATGGAGCCATGATAGTGGATGAGTTACTTAACTTCTCAGTACTCTTCAAGTAAGTTCTTTAAAGCCCTAAGCTGTATCCAAGCTGCTTGTCTATATTCATTTTCTGCAACTAGAGTTCCCCACGTTGGCAAAAATCACAGTTCTGGACCCTAATCCTTTTCCCCAAAAAATAATATAAAAACATTGTACAGGGAGTTGCCAATGTAAAGATGAAGAATTACATTCATTTCAATAAAGTCAATTCTCTAACTTCAGAGAGCTTCCAACTAAAATAAAAGATATGGTACATACACAAATATATATGATGTATGTTTGATAAAAAATAATCCAGACAAAGGTTCTATGAAAATTAAGGAATGAGGGTCACTTTCCATTGAGAGGATGAAAGAAAATTTTATGGAAGAGTTGGCATCTGAACTGTCCCTGGAAAGAATAGAAATGAAAGGTTTCAAAAGAAGAAATAAGCATGAAGTGGATTCCAGGCATAAGTATGACCTAAATGAATACATAGAGATGGAGACCACAGACAAATTGAGAAACATAAACCTTATTTTGCTAGAATCTAGATTTTGTAAAAGAGAACAGCATGAAATAAATCTGGAAAGTCAGATTAATGAAAGATTGGGTAGAGGGCTTTCAATGCCACACTGAAGCATTTGCTTTGTTCCCTAGAGACAAAAGAGAGAAACTAAAAGTTTTTAAGAAGAAGAGTGACATTACCAGACTTTTGCATGAAGAAACTTATTTTGCCAATTGTGGAAAGGATTCATTGGACATAAAAGATCAATTGTGAGGCTTTTAACTCTAATCCTGGTAATGAGAACCTAAACTAGATAGCAGCTGTATAGATAAAGAGGAGATAAATACCCCAGAGAACATGGAAGAATTGACATAAATGAATAAAGTGGCCAAAATGTTGATAACTTTGATTCAAAGATTCCGCTACAAAAAGATACCATTGATAAATTGATAGGCTCCATCCATAGTTATCAAAATATTTAGAGCAGAATTTTTTTTGATAACAAAGAGTTAGAAACCAAACAAGTTCATCAATATAGATATATCTAAACAAATTATGGTATATTAAATATAATTGAAAATTACTATGCTCCAAACCATAGCAAATATAATAAATACTGAGAAGCATAGAAATAATTACATGAATTGATTCTAAATGAAGTAAGTAGAGCCAATGAAAAGAAGTACAACAATGAAATGGAAATAACAACCACAAAACAATTTTTAAAAAATGAGTTTCCAAATCATAATAAATAAGCTTGGCTAAAAAGAAAAAGGCATAAGAAAACAGCTCCATCCACTACTTTTCAGAGATGAGAAGTGAATAGGTATGGAAGATGACATTTTTTTTAATGTATTGATTTGTTTTGTTAATTTTATTCTTCTTTTAAAATGTTTTGTTATATGAGGTAACTGTGGGAGGATGGAAAGGGTTAGATACAAGGGTTCTTGAGGTGATGCAAAAATAAAAATTATCAATAAAATGTATTTTTAAAAATTTATCTTATTAGAATTGATGCAATATTCTAGCCTGTCAAGATATTTTTGGATCCTGACTGTCATGAAATGTGGTAACTATTACTCCAAGATTTATGTCTTCTAAAATTTTTAAAAGCATGCCTTCTATGCCATTATCAAAGTGAGAAAAGATTTTAAACAGCACAGAATCAATGGAGCACAGACCTCTATGAAACTCCACTAAGAGGCCTTTTTTAAAGTTTGTATCAAATCATTAATGACTATTTTGCTGAATCCCTCTAAATGTACATACATATAATCCCCATTTTCCATCTTTTTCACAAGATCAAAATGAAATATTATTTTAGATGACATATTAGATATCAGTAAACTCTATCTTCTGCATTGACCTCACTTCCCAGTAACCCTGTCCAGCTGAGATTAGCCTGGCACCACTTGTCTTGTTCAAGTTGTGTTGGCCCTTTGTGCTTTGTTTTCTAAACGTTCAATAACTATTGTTTTAATTATTTGTATGTTAATTTAAGTCACTTATTGGTCTATAATTTGCAGACTGAAAACTTACTTTTTTAAGTTAAGGAAAAAATGCATCTTCTTCCAGTCCTACAATACTTCCTCATTTTTAGTGATACATTAACTATGACTGACAGGACCTCGGCAATCTTATCTGCATATACTCTTCGTAGACTAAAATATAGTTCATCTGAATCTTGTGACTTGAACTCTTTAAGGCCAGGTGGTCTTTCAATATCACTTAATTTATCTCATGAAACAACTCCCTCTTAGTCATTTTTTATTTTAATTTTGTAGTTCCAAAAATTATTCTCCCCAGTAGAGTAAAGAAATGCAATGTTAAATTGCTCTGTGTTCTCCCTGTAGTTCATTATCAGGATCCCATCCAACCAACAGTACTCTCCCTTCTTAGATCTTCTCCTTTTTTATAAATAAAGCTTAAAACCCCTTTATTTTACTCTTTGCTTTTTTCCCAGATTCAGTTAATTCAGACCCTTTCCCTACCTTACACTTTTTATAAACTGTGTTATGATTTTGTATCTATGTTCCATTGGCCACCTTGGCTCCTATTTTCTAAGCTTAAGTTAGGCAATGAATTCCCAGTGCATCTATATCACTTTCTTTTGATAACTTTCTGCAATAAAACATCCCTTTTCTATCTTTATAATGTGATTCTTAAGAACTTCCCTCACATCTAGGCTGATTTATCCTACTGAATTTTATTCTAATGATTTTTTTTAAATTTCATTTTAGTTTGCATCATTCATTTCCACAAGATTTTGAGTTACATATTTTG
>JAQQSV010007393.1:0-14033 GCA_028646515.1 Pseudochirops corinnae
TTTTGGGACTCAGTCTTCTGGTATTTAAATGAATACACTATCTATATTTCTTATGTAGACAGCCTGTTCCATTTTGTGATTAATAACTATATCAGCATATTTATAGTTACTGTAGGCATTGTGAATACTGCATTGCTGATACACAAACGTAGCCAAGATCAGAAGGAAAGTAGAAAACTGGAAGAAATTTTTTATAGATAGATTCTCAGATAAAGGTCTCATATCTCAAATATATAAAGAAGTTTGCAAAATCTATAAGAATAAGAGTCATTCCCCAATTGACAAATGATCAAAGGATATGAGTAGATGGTTTTCCATTGAAGAAATCAAAATAATTTATAGTCACACAAAAAATGCTCTAAATCATTATTTGAGAAATACACATTAAAACAACCTCAAAATATCATTTTATACATATCAGATTGGTTAAAAAGATTGAAGGGGAAAGCAACAAATGTTAAAGGGGATGTGGAAAAACTGGGACAATAATTCATCATTGGTGGAATTGTAAACTGACCCAACCATTTTGGAGAGCAATCTGGAATTATCCCAAAAAGTTGTTAAACTGCCTATATCCTTTGTCCCAGTAATACCACTACTAGGTCTATTTCCAAAGATGATTAGGGGAAAAGGAAAAGAACCTATATGTCCTAAAATATGTATAGTAGTTCATTTATAGTGGCAAAGAAAACTGGAAGGAAATTGTAGGAATGCCCATCAATTGGAGAATCGATGGACAAGTTGTGGTATATGATTATGATGGAATACTACTGTGCTTTAAGAAATGATGAATTTGTTGATTTTAGAAAAACATGGATAGGATTTGCATGAAATAATGAAGAGTAAAATGAGCAAAACCAAGAGAATGTTGTATACAGTAACAACAATATTGTTCTAAGAACAACTTTGAGGGACTAAGTCATTTTGACTATTATAAATAACCAAATTAACTACAAAGGATGTATGAAGGAAGATGCCATCTGCATCCAGAGAAAGAACTGATAAATAGAATTATATATGAATGATTTTACATATATGTATATGTGTGTGTGTATGTGTGTCTGATGGTAGCCATCTCTAAGGTTGTAGGGGAGGTGGAAAAGGGGGAAAAGTTACATGAAAACCTTATTATATATTTGGAGGGAACAGCAACTTGTACATAATAGATTTGCAGTTCCATATGCAATCATATTTTTACAAATTATGCTACATTACAGAAATGCTTATTTTATTCCATAAATTCAAAATAAAACAAATTTTTAAAAATAAATTTACTAGTGAAAGGGAGACTTTGTGAAGATAGGGGATGATAGCTGAATTAGCTAGAAAAATCAAAGGAATTTTTTTTTTTTAATAATTGGAAGACAGTGATATTTGTAGATAGCTAGGAGTAGTTAGTATTGGGGAGTGATTGAATTTGCATGAAAGATAATATAACTGCTGAAATAAGATCCTGGAGGAATAGATAGATTAGCTTTAATGAAAAATAGAGATTTCTCCTCTTTTATGACTAAAGGGAAGAAGAGAGAGTGACAATAGAGAGGTTTGAGAAAAGGAGGAGAAAAGCTGGGGAAGCTCACTAGATGACTTCAATCTCCTCAGTGAAGAAGACCACGGCTGCTGGGGGTGTGGTAAATGGGGATGTGGTAGAAGGTGTGAGGAAAGGAGGAAAGATTTGTAACAGCTGTTATGAGGAATGAAATCAGAAACTGGTAAGGTAGGAATGGAACTGTTTGGCATCAATTAGACCCCAACTGATGCTAGTTATACACCATGAATCTGTAATGGGTGAAATTAATTCAAAGTTGTGACTCTTTTAGAACACTCAGCAGCTCTGGAACAACAGCAGGAAAATTTGAATGTTGCTTAGGGTCATGGATCAGGAATGGTAAAAGTTTAGGGGAGACAAAGGATTGTAATGTGGAGATTAGAGAAATATTAAAATAGCAAGTTGTGGAGTCAAAGGTGGATATGAAGGCAGGTGAAACCAAGAGATGAGAGAGATGGATGGAAAAACACTAACTGGTCAGGGAAGTGAGGGTCATGTTGGGAGGAAAGAGTAGGTTTAGTGTTATCAAATGGAGGTTGTGATCAGAGAAGAAAATTTCTAAGATGCAGATATTGGAGTTGACACAGTTCTGAAAGTTTATGAGGTCTAAGATAAGAGTGTGATTGAGGGACTGAGGTGAGGTAGAGGAGATCATTGGAGTCAGAAAGTTTGAGAAATTCTCATTGTTTGAGAACTCATCAACATGATTATTGAAATTCCTTACCTTAATACACGTTTCTAACCCTAACGCTAACCAAAGATAAGGGAAAGAAGATACTAAAGTTGGGAGAAAGACCTGGAAGTCAGCAGATGACTATAAAGCCAAGCATGAGCAGCTTTCCAGAGGACTGCTGCTGTGAACAGCTTCAAGATTCTGATTACACAGTATAGTGAACTGTCTATTTATTCAGCAGTAAATTAAAGCAGAACATTCACAGAATTCAAAGTACAGCATTCACAATGTTATGACACATCAACTTATCACTAAAATGGCCACATGGTTTTAAACAAAGCACATTTATTTAGTAACTCAATCATTTAGTAGTTCAGTCATTTAGTAAGTCCTTAATTCAATCATCCTTAAGGAGGCCTCCTTAAGGGACACAAAGTACAAATCATTTAATAAGTCCTTAACTCAATCATGACAAAGGTCAGAGTTCTCCACCCCTAGGTTACATTGTCTTAATCTCTTCAATCAAAAAGTCTTCTTTCTTCTTAATTGGAGATGTCCTTAACTCAATCATCTAAATGTAAAGGTCAAAGTTCTCCACCCCTAGGCAGCAGTAAATCATGACCTTCTCAGTTTGTATTAAATATCCAAGGAGAGGTCTTTTCATCTTGACTCGAGGTAGGCTTTCAGCTTCTATGGTTCTTCTTCCATGGTCCCAGCTCTTGTCTGAATCTACCCAACTGTCACCTGAGTTCAAAGGCAGACAACTCTCCTCCCCTGTCCAGCTCCTTGTGAAGTTCCTGTTCCATACTGAAGTTCACAGTGTCTGCTCTATCTCAAGTCTTTCACAGTTTCTGTTCCTGGGAAGACAAAGCTTAACAAAGTCATAATAACATTCATTCACATCATCATCAATTCACTCTCTGCCTGTGAAATCAACAGATCCAACAACAAGGTCTGAGAAATTAGCACAAATCATCAGTAGAGTCCCAGGACCTCTGAAAACATCAGTAAGACCCTCCTACAGGATTTCTGTAAATATATAACAAGAAAATCCTCTTTCAGGGCATCTTAATCAGCAGTAAGAGCCAGGGCTTCTGTAACAACAGCAATGTCCTCTATCAGCAGATGAATCTGACAAAGTAACATCAAAACAGACAATGTACCAGCACCACAGCCATGCTTCCTCCCAGTTCTCCTCTCTTCTCATTTATCAGTTCTTCTCAATTCTCTTCTCAGTTCTTCTCAATTCTCAGTTCTCTTCTCAGTTCTCTCTCACCAGAAGTAGCAGCTCAGCCTCCATGCTGCTCACTACCAGCAGTTTTGGCTCCCAGAAGTTCTCATTCTCAGCAGCTCCAGCTGGCTCCCAGAAGCTCCAGCTCCCAGCAACTCCCAACTCCCAGCAGCTCTCAGAAGCTCCCAGGATCCTAGCAGTTCTCTCTCTCTCAGCAATTCTGGCTCTCTAGCTTGGGCTTTTCCTTATACATGGTGTTAGCTCCTCCCTGTTCTTCCCCTTCCTGTTACATCAGCAACTTCCTCCCACTATGGGATTCACAAGTTCTGGATCTTAATCCTTGATACAATCTGTGAACTTCAAGCAAGGTGCTAAGTACCTGTTCGATTGCCAATACAAGGGGCAGGGAAGATCTTCAAATTCCCATTACCATTACAATGACATGGACCAGAAAGATCATTTTGTTGTTGTTGAGTCATTTCAGTCATATTGGACTCTTTTTGACACACCCCTCCCCTTTTTTCTTAATATTTCATATTTTATTTTTCTGAAGGGACATTTTAAAAATAATATTTTATTTTCCTCAATTATATTTTAAAACAATATTTAACTTTTCTTTTAAAATTTTGAGTGTCAAATTCTATCCCTCCCTCTTCCCTCATCTCCCTCCTCCCTGAGACATTCAGCAATCTGACATAGGTTATACATGTGCAATCATGTAAAACTTTGCTATATTCATTTTGTACAAGAAGACAAACAAAAAAAAAAGGAAAAAATACTCTGTTTTAGTCTGGATTCAGACAATATCAGATTTTTTTTGTCTGGAGGCAGATAGCATGTTTCATCATGAGTCTTTTGGGATTGTCTTGGATCATCACATTGCTGAGAATAGCTGTTATTCACAATTTTTCATTATATGATATTGCTGTTACTGTGTACAATGTTGTTCTGGTTCTGCTCACTTCACTTTGTATCAGTTTGTGTAAGCCTCTCCAGGTTTTTCCTGAAATTATCTTGTTTGTCATTTCTTATAGCACAATTTAATATCCCATCACAATCATATACCACAGCTTGTTTAGCCATTCCCCAATTGATGGGCATCCCCTCAATTTACAAATCTTAGCCACCGTAAAAAGAATTGCTATAAATATTTTTGTACAAATAAGTTCTTTTCCTTTAAAAAAAATCTCTTTGGGATACAGACCTAGCGGTGATATTTCTGGATTAAAGGATATGCACAATTTTATAGCCCTTTGGGCATCATTCCAAATTGTTCTCCAGAATGGTTGGATTAGTTCATAACTGCATCAATGGTGCATTAGTTTCACACTGTTCCTACATCCCCTCCAACATTTATTATTTTCCTTTCTTGCCATATTAGCCAATCTGACAAATGTGAGGTGGTATCCCAGAGTTGTTTTAATTTGCATTTTTCTAATCAATAGTGACTTAGAGTATTTTTCATATTAACTATAGCTAGCTTTGATTGTTTGAAAACTGCCTGTTCATATGCTTTGACCATTTATCAATTGAAGAATGACTTGTATTCTTATAAATTTGATTCAGTTCTCAGTATATGTAAGAAATGAAGCCTTTTTCAGAGGTATTTGTTGCAAAAAATTTTCCCCAGCTTTCTGTTTTCTTAATTTTGATTGCACTGGCTTTGTTTGTGCAAAACCTTTAAAATTTTATATAATTAAAATTATATTTTACATTTTGTAATGCTCTCTATATCTTGTTTGATCTTGTAAATTCTTCCCTTATCCATAGTTCTAACAAGTAAACTTTTCCAGTCTCCTAATTTGTTTATGGTATCACTCTTTATGTGTAATAATGTTCACTTCTTCTAATATATATTCACCTCTTCTAGGTCCTTGGGTGTGGCCTTTTTATTGATTCCAAGTTTTGCAGAAGAAATTCTTTTATTAAGGAGATTTGTTCTATGAAGTTTAGATTCAGTCAAGGAGCTGCACTTAAAGACCTATAAGGCCACATGTGGCTTCAAGGCCACAGGTTCCCCACCCCATACCTAGTTTCTGCCCCACTATTTTCCAGTGTCCCCAGCAGTTTTTGTCAAATAATAAATGTTTGTTCCAAAAACTTGGATCTTTGGGTTTATCACATTCTTACTATGGTCACTGACTACTGTGTCTTGTATACTTACTATATTCCACTGATCCACCACTCTGTTTCTTAGATAGTACTAGATTGTTTGATCATTACAGCTTTACAATATAGTTTGAGATCTGGTGTGACTAGACCACCTTCCTGGCAAAGATATTGCAGTGGTTTTCCATTTCCTTCTCCAGCTCATTTTACAGGTGAGAAAACTGAGGCAAATACGGTCAAGTGACTAGTTCAACGTCCCACAGCTAGTCTGAGGGTGGATTTTAAACCTGGGCTTAACTTCCAACTCTAGTCCTAACTTCTGGGCTTCTCACTTTAGCCCTCTGAGTCTCCATTTTATTACCTTTAATAAATACTTGGGTTATTTATCTCACATTGTTATTGTGAGATCGAAATGAGATTGTGTAGGGAGAGAGAGGTAGGGAAAAGAGAGATCTTTATATCTATATCAATCTTGATATTCTTATAGATATTGAGATTGGTAGAGATATCAAGACAGAGATTGACATTGATGTAGATGATATAGGGAGAGAGGAGGAGAGAAGAAGGAGAGGAGAGGGAGAGGAAGGAAGAAAGGGGCAGAGAGAAAGAGAGAGAGAGAGACTCTTTAAATCTGGGAAGACAGATAATACAGAGAAAAGGATGCTAAACATTTGCATTTAATCCCTAGTTTTGATACTTATTACTTGGGTTAGCTTAGACAAGGAATTTAACTTTTCTGAACTTCAGTACTCTCATCGGAAAAAGAGATGCTGTTTGTATTGTTCATCCCACATTGCCTTTGTAAGGAATTCTCTGTAAATTGGAACTATTATAATTTTCACTTCATCTACATCACATTTTATTGAAACTTGTCAATTGATACTCTCCTATGCCCACCCTAAGCTTGTTTTCCCACCACTGTGGGAAAGAGGACTATTGAGCATGTGATCAGATCCTGCTAGATCTCTGTTAAAGAATCTAACAGACTACTAAGCCAATTATCTCTGTTTCCATAATTTGAAGTCTGTTTCATTTGCTCTTGCAGGCATCTCACACAGACAGCTGGCATTAAGGTGACCACGAGGGACATGTGCTTCCTCAGAACAAGATGAAACAGCCTAGCAGAGGCCAATTGCAAATCCCAAGTCTGGTCCAGGACACATGATACTGAAAACATGGTAGGTAAAAGAGAATACTATAATAAGCCACCCAAGACAAGAGTCAGGAAAAATTTCAAAAATGCCATTGTCAAGGGAAGTTTCTTTGTTTTCTCTTGAACCCAGATCCTGCCAAGCAGATTCTTTAGAAAGGAAGAAAAGGAATAAGTATTTAAATAGCACAGATTATATGCTAGGAACTATGTTCAGTGTTTTACAAATACCTCATTTTATCCTCACAACAGCCCCATTTTACAGTTGAAGAAACTGAGATTATGGAACTTGCTTAGAGTCACAGGTAGGAAGTGTCTAAGGCCAGATTTGATCTCAGGTCTTTCTGACTCCAGACCCAGAATTCTATACACTGAGGTTCCAGCTGCCTCTTCAGGCTTCAACTACTTTCTTCCTATCTTCTGAACCCTGATGGTGATATCTTCCAGACTATGCCATATAAATATTTAGAAATGAGAAGGAAAAAACCCAGCTGTAGCACTACATGGTTCCTGGAAGTAGCATAAGGTTCATTGCCCTGAGCACTGGGAAAACCATATGTGCAACTGGGCAAGAGAAGGCGAGTCAAGTGGTGGCAACCCATATAAAGTCAATGAGCACAGATTATTCTTAGTGCCTCTTCCATGTGGGAGAGGGCTTAGAAGGACTGCAAAGTGTCATCAAATAATGAAGCTTTTTAGAATTCATATGGCTTTGGAAATTTAACTTAGAAAGATGACTAATATGAAAATTCAGGGAAACTTAGATTTCTGTGAACTGATGCAGAGGAAAGTAAACAGAAAAAAAAGAGAATAATTTATAAAAGGGCCACAATAATATAAAAGATCATAACATTGAAAAGCTTCAGAACTTGATCAAAGCAGTGAAAAATAATGATTTCAGAATATTAATAATGAATCCTCTCTCTTCCCAGGGGGTCGACTAGAGGTGCAGCATGAGGAAGACATTTTCAGACCCAACCATTGTGTTGAACTATTTTTGCTTGACTAAATTTATTTGATGCAAAGTGTGTATCAGTGCAAAGTGACAACGATGTATTAAACAGAAAAAGAAAAAAACTATCTTTTTAAAAACAAATTAATTTGTGAACCTGGATTCATGCTATGGTGAGGGTTTTACTCTCTTTAAAGAAAGTTGCTGACAATGGAGGGGGGGAAACGTCAGTTTCAAGAGAAAACAATTAATGTTTTTTCCTCACCTCTTGGAGAATAATTCCACAACTGAGTCATTCAAGATGTTTAATGGTTGATAGAAATAATTGTTCTTATTTGTGTTTTATTTTATCTTTTGCTCCTGATAAAGTAATTGCTTAATGCTCCTCTTATTAAAGACAAATCTCCACAAAAAGATCTCTCTTCCAGTAGCACAGTTTCTTCAGTTAAAAATGCTTCCTCTGGGCTGCAAAAGCTTAGGGGTGGAACTGTTTGGTTTCATTTAGGGCCTAGGTTATGAGTAGGGTCGATGATTTTAATGGGGCATTAGAGTCAATTCAGTAAAATTGAAGCTAAAGAAAAAAATTATTTTTACCTTTTTTTGTTTTTTACAAGGTTGTATTGAGACAATGAAATACATTTTTTTCCCCTGTGATACAGAAGCTTTTCTGTCCAGGTTCAGTTAGTCTAATCCAAGTGTTAGATGGAAAAGTTATTTTGTAGAGGGAAAAAAAGAAAAAAAGAGAGAGTGATGAAGGAAGGAAGGAAGGGAGGGAGTGAGGAAGGGAGGAAGGAAGGAAAGAAGGAAGGAAAGAAGGAAGGAAGGAAGGAAGGAAGGAAGGAAGGAAGGGAGGGAGTGAGGGAGGGAGGAAGGAAGGAAAGAAGGAAGGATAGAAGGAAGGAAGGAAGGAAGGAAGGAAGGAAGGAAGTTTATTGTTTAGATAGCGACAAAAGGCTAGCAGGAACAAAAAAAGATTAAAGTTTCTAGAATTCCACTAGTGCCCCAGACATATATTATAACAGGAGAAAGTCCCTCAGTTATTGACCAAAACCTACCCAGTCTTCTATGGAAGTGACAACACAAAATTATCCAGCAAACTTCCTTGGGTGCCTTCTCTTTGGGTATGGCCATCAGAATGCCTGTTTCATCACAATGCCAATAAACGAGTAGTAGCTCAGGGCCAGGTACTTGATTCCAGGCAGTCAGTGAAATAGTCAGTCCCACAGCAAAGTGCTTAAGCCCTCCTAGATGTGAGAGGCAGAAATCCAAATTTACAAATCAAAGCAGTGCATGATAATCCACATGACAAAGAGATTCTTCATTTGACCAGATTTACTACAGGATTCCCTTAAACTGCCTCTCTGCTACTGCTGTGTTAAAAATCATACATGAAATGTAATGTATACACTATTATAACAACTAACAATAATAGTGGTTCTAGTGCATTTTAAGGACTGCAAAGTGTTTTACATATTTTTTCTTTTAATCTGTAGTTATGCATGTATTTATTCTATAAACTGAGGCACAGATAGAGGCAAGTAAATGTATTGCAACAAGTGTGGGGATGGAAGGAAGTTTCTGAAATGAGGAAGTCAAGAAATATTTTAAAGCAGACACAGAGAAGTGATCAATAGACATTTAGGACCAGCTAGGACTCATCTTGGGCAAGGTAAGGAACAAATATCTGTGCAAAGAACTGGTAATGAAATGAAATAAAACAGCTGTTGTTCAGTTGTGTCTGACTCATCCTGACTCCATAAGGAGTTTTCTTGGAAAGGTTATTAGAGTGGTTTGCATTTCTTCTCCAGTAGATTAAAGCAAACAGAGATCAAGTGACTTGCTTAGGGTCACACAGCTAGTGAATGTCTAAAAGAAGTAATGAGATTCTGAAATAGGATGGTGTTTATATAAATGAAGAGAAGAGAACAAATGGTGAGAAATGTTATGGAAATAAAATCAACAAAACTTGATTACTATTGGAATATAGGTGGGGAGGGCAATGGAAGGTGTCAAGGATGATTCCAAGGTTGTAAACCTGTGAGACTGCGAGGAAGTGGTACCCTTAATAGAGACAAGAAAATTAAGGAGGGATGGGTTTAAGGGAAAACGTGGTGAGTTGTGCTTTAGACATCTCAAATTTGAGATATGGTATTTATGTCCATCAATGCAATTGGTACCCTGAGAGCATGCTTCCATAAGCAAAGGATGAAGACTTCAAAATTCAAAAGATCCAAACAAATCCATGAAGCATTTAGGGAGGCAGATAGGAGAGGAGAGGAGAGAAGAGAAGAGAAGAGAAGAGAGGGGAAGGGGGAGGAGGGGAAGAGAGGAGAGGGAAGAGGGGAAGGGAGGAAAAGGCAGGAGGAGGGGAGGGAGAATGTGGAGGGCAGCGGAGAGGAGAGGAGAGAGGAGGGGAGGAGAGAAAATTGTTCAATGCCTTTAATGAAAGATCTGAGGAATAGAAGTGCTAGAGGAAATAGCTAAGTATAAGTGTATGTTAGCTCAGAGTTCTGAGTCACTGTCATGCAGCAGTGACAAATCTAAAATGTGAATGAGATTATTAAACTTCCATTGCTAGAAACCCAGACTATATCCTATCTTGTCCTGTATCAGGGTTGAGTATTCTCTACATGACAAATATTATGCCACAGTGGAACCTGAAGTCACATATGACATATGGCTCAGTGAAAGGTAGTCATCCATTTGTGTTGTAGGTAGATGTCTATATGCATTTCCTTTTCTTCAAAGTAAATCTCCCTTATATCTCTGAGAATATACAATTAAAAAAAAAATAGAGGAGCAGCTAGGTGGCACAATGGATAAAGCACTGGCCCTGGAGTCAGGAGGACCTGAATTCAAATGTGACCTCAGACACTTGACTCTTACTAGCCATGTGACCATGGAAAAGTCACTTAACCCCAATTGCCTTGCCTCCCTCCCTCCAAAAAAAAATAGAGGAGAGGATTTAGAAATTGAATATTCAATTTAAAATTAGAAAAAGAAACCTTAAAAAAGAAGAAAAGATGAAATCTTGACAATTATAGGAGAAACATCCTTGCATATATGAGTCTCTTTCATCTCTTTGGCAGATAGACCTTATAGAGATATTGCTCTGTCAATGAGTATGCACAATTTAGAGACCGTGGGGTATAGTTCTGAATTGCTTTCCAAAAAGTTTAGAACAATTCAAAACTTTAGTCAGCTATGCGCTAATGTCCTTGTTTTTATATATGTAAATACACACACATATGTATGACAAATATATATATATATATATATATATACATGACAAATATTGGCACATATATGACAATATTTGTCATTCCCTTTTTTGGGGTCAATTTTGTCAATTTGGGTCAATTGTCAATGTAAATGTGAGGTGGAATCTGAGAGCTGCTTTAATTGCATTTCACTAATTATTAGTGATTTGGAGTATTTTTCATAGGTAGACATAGATAAGATGGCTTGGATTTCTTCCTCTGAAAACTGTCTATTCCTATCCTTTGACTACTTACCCACTGGAGAATGGTTCTTATTCTGATAAATTTGAATCAGTTGTTGGAAATCTTGGAAATGAGACTTTTATCACAGAAACTTGCTACTAAGATTTTTCCCCAGTTTGCTCTTTCCCTTCTAATTTTAGCCACACTGGTTTTCTCTTCACAGAAACTTTTTAAGTTTATGTAAGTAAAATTATTAATTTTTTCCTTCTCTGACACTCTCTTTCCCTTGTTCAGTCTTGAACTCTTCCTCTATTCATAGATGTGAAATGCAATTTTGACCTTGTTCTTATTTATCATAATACCTTTTATAGCTAAGTTATATATCCATGTGGTATACGATTTGAGATGTTTGTCTAAGTCTAAATTCTGCCAAACTTCTTTCCAGTTCTCCCATTTTTGCCAAATAATGAACGATTACCTTAATAACTTACCAAAGAGAAAATGAGGATATTGAGATAGTACACAGTTTCTATGTCGCTTTCTGGAATCCTTATCTTGTTTAAAAAGAATAAATTAAATTCAAAAACACACACACATCATATGCAATATTTTTAGTTTCTCCTCAACCTAATACTAGACTTCTTTGACCCTGTAACTTGAGATTCATTTCTTTCCCTTGCCCTAAACACCTTCTCTGAGAAGAACATGGTAGAACCCATAGGTACGCCAGTACCCAGCATATAGTTTTTCCCCCTAAAAAGTGAGGGAAATGTCCCTGAGACTGGATGAGTTAAAAGGGCTAAGACCCAAAGTGTTTATGTGCCATAAAAGAGGGGAATCCATGAAGAATTTATGTCCCTTAAACTTGCTGAATGTCTCACTGTTGTGTAAGTCACCACGTCCTGCTGACCACATTTCTGTATTGGGAGTTGAGGGCTACAGCTACCTGAACCAGAGCTCTCTCTGGGCTGAATTTTCCTTGCAATGGCTAAGTAAACTTCCTTTTCTTAGTTTTAGATGATTTACAATATCTCATTTTGTTCTAGTTTTTAATATGAACTACCGGACCATGTGAGTCAGACCTGGCCTAAAACCAGCAATAATACAATGGCCAAATGCTTTGCATCAAAGGGGAAAAGAAACAAGCAGGGTGATAATGTATAAACTCAGCAATCAGCTGTGCACAACCAAAAGTTGTCTGCATTTGATATTGAAAAAGAACAGAACTCTGGGGAAATTTCAGGAAAGTCAAAGTTCTTTACGGCTTCCTTCTTTCCTTGGTAGCGATCCAATGTACTTAACTCAAAGCTGTGTTGTAAGTGCAATGAGAAGAACACCAAACATGGAGACCAGAGGCCTGGGGAAGGGCATAGAATTTGGAAAAGAAGGGCCTGTGCTCAAATCCAGTTCAGTCACTTTCTATCTATGTGTCTTTAGGCAATTCACTACATGGCATTGAGTTGCTCAGTAAAGGTGTTGGACCAAGTAACCTCTAAGATACCCCTTCCATCTCTAAATCCCTAAGCCCATGGTCCTACCACCTTCACGCTACAGTTGTCTTTAGTAAGATCTCTGCAAGAATCATTAAGTGAATAGCATAGAAGCAAAGTGCAGTTAGATGGTACAGTGGACAGGGTACCAGGGCTGAGGCCAAGAAGACTCCTTTTTATGAGTTCAAATCTGGCCTCAGACACTTGTAAGCTGTGTGACCCTAGACAAATCACTTAATCTTGTTTACTTCAGTTTCCTCATCTATAAAAAGATCTGGAGAAGGAAATGGAAAACCATTTACTAAGAAAACCCCAAATGAAGTCATGAAGAGTCAGACACAGCTGAGTCTACTGAAGAACAACAACAATGAAAGGGCATTCTTGATTGGTCCTTGACATTCACAAAATAACAAAAATAGACATCATTGATGGAGATGGGATGAGTGAGGGGAGTCAGGAATTGTTCACATGGAGAAACTTGAGAATTCTTTCAGAGTGCTGGCGTACATACTCAGGACCCTTTCCAGGTTGAATTAAATGTTGCAGTCACTAGTTTTAGATTAGACATGCCCAGTCTAAATAAAGAATGCTCTTCCTTCCTTTACTTAAGTATTAACAAGCTTTAAACCTGACATCATAAGCTTACAAAGCCAATAGCATCTTCTAAGCTAGGCACAAATTAAGAGGACATGCACACACATCCACCTGGGAAGCTGGTTTCAGTTTTTAAACCTATTTAACCTGATTGACATATGGTGAGATATTACATCAGGTAACACACTGCAATTCAGAGCCCAAAGTCTGTGACAGTACCTGGTATAGATCTGTAATGCCAAGCAAAGGCATCTTCCAAGGTTCAGATTACCAGCATAGCAAACCCCATTTATTCAGCAAAACATTCACAGAACATTTAGCAAGTAAGTTCTCAATTCAATTGCAAAGTACCAAGGTCCAAGGTATCCCACCCCTGGATCAGTAGTCAAAGTAGCCCACTCCAGGGCAGTACATTCATTTAGTCTCTTCTCCAATGGAGAATAGTTTCCAATCATAAACAAAGTACATTCATTTAGTAAATCACAGAGCACAAAAAGGCCAAAGATTTCCCATACCTGGATACTACTGAATTACAATACCATCCATTAACACCAAGTACTTTCTCAAAAGGGGCAGGAGACCACAAAAGGCCATCCACCCATAAGTTACAACAAGGTTAAGATATCATCTCAGCATTGAAAACCCAAGGAAAGATCCTTCTTTCATCTTCACTCAAGGCAAGCTCTCAGCAATCTCAGTTCCTGGGGAGACAAGGCTCAACGAAGCCATAGCCAGTGTCCTCATCAAGTCACTCTCTGCTTATAGAACAGTCCCCAAACCCCTGTGTATCAGCAATGCAGTATTCACAATGCCTACAGTAACTATAAATATGCTGATATAGT